>KL266018.1:0-29074 GCA_000699545.1 Podiceps cristatus | reverse complement strand
GTGGGAGTGTCGATCTGCTTGAGGGTAGGAAGGTGCTACAGAGGGATCTGGACAGGCTGGGTTGATGGGCAAAGGCCAGTTGTATGAGGTTCAACAAGGCCAAGTGCTGGGCCCTGCACTTGAGTCATGATACCCCGTGTAATGCTACAGGCTCAGGGAGGAGCCTGGCGGAAAAGGACCTGGGGGCGTTGGTCGGCAGAGGGCTGAACATGAGCCAGTGGTGTGCCCAGGTGGCCAAGAAGGCCAATGGCATCCTGGCTTGTATCGGGAATAGTGTGGCCAGCAGGAGTAGGGAAGTGATTGTTCCCCTGTACTCGGCACTGGCAAGGCCACACCTTGAGTATTGTGTTCAGTTTTGGGCACCTCACTACAAGAAAGACATTGAGGTGCTGGAGAGTGTCCAAAGAAGAGCAACGAAGCTGGTGAAGAGTGTAGAGAACAAGTCCTATGAGGAGAGTGGGGTTGTTCAGTCTGGAGAAAAGGAGGCTGAGGGGAATCATAGAATCATAGAATGTTTTGGGTTGGAAGGGACCGCTAGCGGTCATCTAGTCCAACCCCCCTGCAGTGAGCAGGGACACCATTACCCAGATCAGGTTGCTCAGAGCCCCGTCCAATCTGGTCTTGAATGTTTCCAGGGATGGGGCATCCACCACCTCTCTGGGCAACCCGTTCCAGTGCTTCACCACCCTCATTGTAAAGAAGGGAGGTAGGTGTCAGTCTCTTCTCCCAAGTAACTAGCAGTAGGATGAGAGGAAGCGCCTTCAAGTTGCGATGGGAGGTTTAGATTAGATATTAGAAAAAATTTCTTTACTGGAAGAGTGGTTGTGCATTGGAACAGGCTGCTCAGGGAGGTGGTTGAGTCACCATCCCTAGAGGTGTTCAAAAAACATGTAGACTTGGCACTTTGAGATGTGGTTTAATAGGCATGGTGGTGTGGGTTGACAGTTGGACTTGATGATCTTAGAGGTCTTTTCTATCCTTAATGATACTATGATCTCTAAATCCACATACCATTGCTTAAGTGTTTGTTGTGGTAGGGCAAGAAGTAGCAGACATAATGGCAACAGAAAAAGTGTGTCTTAAAAGTCAGAAAAGAATTTAAGAGAATAAGGATACGTAGGCTTTGAAATACTTTGTGAAGGCACTGAATTCTCCATGCCTTAAGGCTTCATTAGGGAAGCATCTCTCAGGGTAATTTTAGATAAACAGCCCCATAAACATGACACTATGGAAAGGTGGAAGAGCAGTGTGTGACAGATGAGAAAGTCAAGGTGTAAGAATATCAGTATGAGGTAGAAAAGGTCAGTGGTGCTGTTGACTCTTAAGTAAAGGAATTGCAGAGCAAACCTTAAGCCCATTTGGTGAAATACCTTGTGAATTTGGCTTAAGCTGCTTTCCCCTTAAAACAACCATGGGGAGCCTGCATAGGGCTGCTTAAAACTGTCGAGTAGATAATTTGGGTATGATTAATGAGTGACTGACCTCTTTTGGAGCTAAGAATGGTCTGGATGATTCCTCAAGATCCCAGGTAAAATACATCTTTTCAGTGAGCCTGTTGAAAGCCATCAGGCTTGTACATAGTGTTGAATTAGACTGAGGAATGTATTGCTGCAGGAGGCTGTTAAGGCTCCAGAGTATATAATTCCCACGACTCATGTAATTTCTGTTTCATTTTTTTTTTCTCATGTTCTTGGTTTTACATCCATCTGTAGTATAAACTGCTATACAGTACTGTGTGGATGCAGAGTGTTTCATGTTTCCTTGAAAATTGTTGCGAGTGATGGGATTCTGTCTTCATTTAACTTGATTCTGATATGTAACAGCAATTTACTATTCCAGCAAAACAGCTAACCTTAAATAAGGCAGCAAGTACTGTATTAGTGACTTAAAACTAAAAGTAGATTTACTGAGTTATCCAGTCCCGACCTCTGCTTTTGCAGGTACCCTCTATTCAATTTATGCTTGAATCCATTATCTTCTGAAAAGTCTTATTTTATGACTCTTTTGGCTATAGTAAATAAAGCCATGCTGTGCTGGAGACCATTTTCATTAAAGTGTTTGCTTCTGATGGACAGGACTTCAGGTTCTTGATCATTACTTGGAAGGATACTTTTAAAAGAAATATTAAAATATAAAAGCATGTAAATATATGCAAAGCAAAGTAACATACTGAAAACAGCTTTTTTCATTGTTCAACATTCACACTCCTCCCCTTCCAAAAACCCAAACTAGTGATTTTTTTTAGATTATTTTTAAAGAAGGTAGAATTCATCTTTAACATAGGAAGCGTGCCTTAAAAATAAGGTTATTTTTGGAAGAGTACAGAGTATTTTTTAGAAATTACTACATGGAAGCTATTTAGCTTTCTTTAAAAATTGCAGCAAGCAGGTAGGTAACAGGAATGCTGGTAGTTCCCCTCATTTTAGTTCTTCTCCTTTGCTTTTTTCCTCTCTTATGATCTGATAAGCACGGTGTTCAAGAACCAGTAGGTTTTTTCCTTTGCAAAAGGCATAAATCACAAATCTGCGTAGTGTATTAAATGCAATTTTCTTTTATGCTTTTAGAGTTTGGAGCCCCTTCCAATGGGTGGGCCAGACTTCGGTGCCTTGGGAGAGGAAGCTGAACTGGTTGAAGTTGAACCTGAAACAAAGCAGGAAATTCTCGAAAACAAAGATGTAAGTACCTGAACAAATCCTGATTTTTTTCTTAAGAGAAGTGTCTTGACACTTTCTTGGTTGTTTTTCCTAAGGGAGCTTTCTAAACTACAGTTTGAGATGTGAAAGAATCAGATTTAGTACTGTGAATTTAATCTGATGTTGTCTAGCTCCTGTTCTTTTCTTTCCCCTACCCACAGGAGCTATTAAAATTCACCTTTGAGCTAATAGACCTGTTTCTAGATGCTGCTTTTCCCCTCTCTGTCATAAGAGGTTACTGCTTCTGTAGCACTGCTTAGGAGCAAACCAAGCAACTGTCCTTAATCTGCTAGAGAGCACTATTAGCCAGGTTAGGGTAAACTGCCACCACGTGAATGATGTTACTAAGGGAAATACAGACTTCAGCAGAGGATGGTAACTTTTTTATTTTTTTTTAAATATTTCACATGCAGGAGCATGTCTGTCTTGGCCCATGATATGTTTAGCCATGATAGAGGGGTGAGATGGCATGCGTTATTTTAGCTTTTATTAAAATTTTCCTTTCACTTATGCTATTCAGCTTCATCCTCACTAGAAGCTTGGTAACAATATTTGTTGTTTATTTATTTCATTATTTGTCTATTTTGATAGGGGTTTTTAAGCAATTTGCAGTAATGCTAGGTTGCTCTTGATCTGCTGTTTTATTGTATGCGAATATATGAAGAATTTTTTTTTGACACCCTTAAAATTACAATACACTCAAAAGGTTGGAAAAACAAGGGAAATGCAATTGCTGTAGTCCATTTGTACCAGGTAACCTGGAGTGTGTTGTGATTTTTAAGATAAAATTATCTCAGATGATTATATAACAAGATGAATGCTTTTAAGAGAATCAAAAACCTCATAATGCTAGTGATCTTAATATGCATTTTAAACTATAATGCTCCAGTGGTAGTAATAATTTTTAATAGTTAAAGTTTAAATATTTATGGCTTGTAGGTTGGTTTGTTTTTTCTTTTAACTCTTTGCTTATGTGTAGCTGGTATAAGAAGTAGCTATGACTAACTACATCTTTTGTCTTGCGTGTCTTCATATCTCAGTGAAATTTCTGCAGTGACTTATCTGTTCCTACAACACTTACAACTAAAACGCCAGCAGCTACAGTCCTTTATTGTCTCTTCTGCTACAACCAGTATTAGCTTTGGTTTTGGAGTTCTTTTTCCTTTATTTTTCATGTTAAGGGAACAACTTTGTGGAATTGCAGATGGCACTGATTTTTGATAATGTAGGTTAGCAGTAATTAGCCTAGGCATCTTCAGGGTTTTTTACTCGGGCAACAACATTTTTCTTCTGCATTGGTGATTTTGATACTTATTATTAGACGCAAATTCAGCGTTTGTGTTTAAACATCTGTTCTGTTTAGGTGGTGGTTCAGCATGTGCACTTCGATGGACTTGGAAGGACCAAAGATGACATTATCATGTATGAAATCTCTGATGTTTTCAAGGCTAAAAATCTCATTGATGTAAGTACCGTAGTGAATATCAGACCTACTGTTTAAAAATGCAGGTTACAATTTTCTCTCTTTTTCCTCCTTTGCGCTGCTCCCTTCAGACATGGGGCAACATCATCAAGTTTCGTGATGATTTGGATCTTGTGATATGGAAGCCAAACTTAAATGTGAAATACTGGCAGATACTATATTTACTGATCTATTCAGCTCAAAGATGTGAGATGGCAAACAGCGCACTCAGATATTTTTTCATCTTAACTCTTCCCATTTGAAAATTGCTGTATAGGGTACACTTTCAGATAATTTGCTTAAGATAAATTATTAGATCTCAGCACAGATAACTGATGCCAGTATCCACAGTGGATCAAGATGTAAGTTAAGCTGTATGTCCTTGCACTTTTAGGTGGTGATTCTTTCTGGACTATGGCTGACAATTAGACCCGTAAATTGGTCTAAATTTAAACAGATTGGCGTGTTTGGGGTGTTTTTGCCAAAAGCATGGGCCCCGTAAATACGTGTATAGGTTTTAAGTACTGAAACCTATTTGAATAATAGGTTTAAGTTTATAACAATTAGGATGCAAACTAACAAAAGGTAGGAATTGAGACGGATGCTCTGGGTTTAATTTATTTCTTTACAGATACAAGTGTTAAAGTGGTCATGATCTATTTTGAAGGTGCATGTATGTGTCTTTATATTTAAAATCTGTGAATATTTTATGACATAGCTGCATCTTAACTACTTTATCCTAGTTATTTTTTGTTAATCTGAAAGAATGAGTTTCTTACCTCATCCTGTAGGTGATGAGAAAATCACATGAAGCTCGTGAAAAGTTGCTTCGTCTAGGAATCTTTAGACAGGTAGAGGTCCTGATTGATACCTGTCAAGGTAGGTATTGCCCCATTAATCCTCACCTTTTTTCTCATACGCACATAGACATATGCATACCTATAATATATATTTCCCTGTGTAATAGGTTGGACATTTTTTGTGTATATAACTTGCTCTGTCATATACCTTTATATATTTTAGATGTACATGTAGGAGTTCTATCTATATGAATGAACCGTTATCCTTATGAAGAAGATGTATTTGCATGAACCTGTATATATGTCTATGTATATATAAATATTACTTGTATATATGCAAAAATGAGTGATTTTCCAGCACTAAAATCATTACAGTACATATCCCTTAATCCAAAGTTTCAGGGGAACATTTGAGGAAAAGCTTGAAAATGTGTCCTGTACTTCCATGTATTGCACATCACATAACTGACATTATATCAGCACATCCTTGGTGCTTAAGGAAATACTAGTAATTGTATCAGTGCTTGTGATTAAAACTTGGCTTATGGGACATGTGGGGCAGCTGAATGTACGCAGGTTTCACAGTAAGGCTCAGTTGCCATTCCAGGGCTTGTGGTTGCTTTTCAAACTCCTTGCTGTTCTCCTCAGCAGAGGAAAGTTGTGTCACTGAGAATGAAACACGGTGCAGTCCCACAGGTTGCTGGTGGTGGGATGCATTCCCAATTGCTTCAAGCAGAATTAGGTACCCTTGACAGCTGTGTGTTGGAACAGCTGTAGCCAGAGCCCTGAGGGAACTGGGCAGGTTCTGTTCAGCCCTTACCTGCAGAGTGCTGGGAGCTCTGCCCTAGTGCCGGCATTATTCTTGCCATGTCTGGACCACCTTAATTTCTGTTTATTCTAATGTAAGAATTTGTGTAAATCTTTGGGTTTACTGGGTAGATAAAAAACAAGTATTACTGTTTCATAATTAAACTAACATGTTGATGATTAAAGTCCATTATGCTATGACTGAACCAGATTCTACACTCATATCCGAATAATATCTTTCTCTCAAGCCTTTTTTCTTTGTGATGTAGGCTTTTATTATCATTTAATTCAACTAGTTTTCAAATAATTTAAGTCATCTTCTGTTTGCATTTTTTTAAACATACGTCTGTTTGGTTGTTGTGCTTTGTTTTGTTTTGTTTTTTTTTTATATAGGAGATGATGCCCTTCCAAATGGTCTAGATGTGACTTTTGAGGTAACAGAATTGAGAAGATTAACTGGAAGCTATAACACTATGGTTGGCAACAATGAAGGCAGTATGGTATGGATTATTTCAAGTAACTATTAATTCCTTTTGATATTCCTCTACCTTCATGTTCCAAACCTAGCAAGGAATTTGGAGATTAAATAAGTGACGACTTGATCCCAGCCAAATTATTTTCTTGATCCAGCTTTACTAAGGCTTTGTCCCTTTGTCTCTAAAGAGTCTTTGTATTAGTCAGGCTTTCATTCAGCAAAAGCCTATTTTGAGCTAGGAAAGAATGCTGTAGCTTCCAACTTAGTATGTTACTTTTTTAATTCTTAAAATGACTTAAATTATTTCTTGATAATATTTAAGACGCTTTATCTGCTGGAGAGATTAGTAAGGAGTTTGGCATTTAGTTTCTGTGAGATCTGTTTAAAGTGTTTTTCTTCTCTGTCAAAATGCTTTATGTTTAACTTAGTGAAAACAAAGAACAGTTTCTATTTTAGCCCAGCACCAGTTATTCTGGGCTGCAAAATGCAAAGTTTTCCAGAACCATATAAACTGTGGAACTTGTTTCCATTTGATTTGATTAAGGATGCATCAGATTAAAATCTTGTGTGAAAAATATTTACCAATTCACACAAAAAGTAGCAGCTGTACTGTTGTTCTGTTAATGCGCTTTTAATGGGAGTGCTTTCAGGTGCTCATTCCTGCACCCATTCTGTCATCTTGTGTGCACAGTACAGCTGTGCCTGGGGCTGGTAGATAAGCTAGATCAAGGGACTCATCCTTTTCTTCTTAGGGGTATTTTTAACCTGGATAAGATATTGCATGGCTCAGGTGATGGTGTTTTGTGAGTGCAGGGAGAATAGGAACTCAGTGAGTGGAGAGCTGCTTAGGCAGCTTTGCTGCTGAGACCAATATCCAGGGTCTCATGGCCTGAATGAAGCCAGTGGGGAATCCTACTTGTTGGTTCTAGTACATTCGAAAACAGTCTGAAAGGTACTTGGGTTTCTCTTTTTGTACTCAGCTTCCCCTTCTATTTGATTTTAATTTGTTATAGAGAAGTAAAACATTTGAGTGATAGGAAAGCATGACTTGTACACACTGGTTGTGGCAGCAGAGATTATGGTTCCTTAAGAGTTAAATAAGTCTTGACATTTGTTCTAATCCCTTAAATTCATCTGAAGGCTACAGATGTAATATTTCATAGAAATAGCCCTTTCTGGTTAGTTGGATAATTGCATATTAGCCATCATCACAAAGTTCAGGTGACTGATTTGCTTCCAATAGCTGTTAGCAAAGGCAATCAGGATTTGGTAGCCATTTTACATTCTTTTAAAATAGAACACACAACAGTAGAACAGTCCTGGTAGTGTCTGTGCTTGGAGGAAACCTGCTCCAGCCTTGCTGCCAAAGAGCTACAAGGGATTTGTCAGAACAGGCGAAAGTGTTTAACTGTAATTTCTGGAGAATTGTAATGGTATGCTGTATTGCCATCGGGACTGATTGCAAAAGTACCTTGTTCCTCAAAACAAAAATACAAGGGAGTGGCTCTGTATTGATAAATTTTCATTGCTGTGGTTCCGATCAACCCTACCTGGCTGGAAAATCTGCCATTGCAGAGTAGTTGCTTATTATACCAAAGACTTAATTCTCCCAGGCTTTGAGACTGGCTGGGAGATTTTGCTTGCAATAATAGCAGTACTAATGATACAGTGACATGATGGCTCTTGCTGCCAGAGCAAAGAGAAAGATAAAAACACATTTAGTTACAACTATTTTTGAATACCTTCATTTCTCATTCTCAGGGTAGATATGCTTGTCTTCACCCTATGCTTAAGGTACAAGATAGCAAACTATATGAAATATGGGTTGTTTTTTTTTATTTTATTTTATTTAGGTACTTGGGCTCAAGTTTCCAAATCTCTTTGGACGTGCAGAAAAGGTAACCTTCCAGTTCTCCTATGGAACAAAGGAAACTTCATATGGCCTGTCATTCTTCAAACCACAGCCTGGAAACATTGAAAGAAAGTAGGGGCTGCATTTTTGAGTACTTCTTTTTTTAATGAAGGGGTATAAAACAATTAGTAAGATCTTTCATTGAGTAATAATTACATTTATTCCTTTGCTGAGAGTCTGTTAATAATGTAGCAGAGGTGGTTTCTTAAATTTTTGTGATAATTTAAAACTCCATCTATTTAAATAGTTTCATTTTCAAACCTACCAGTAATGTTGTGTTTCAGTCTTTCAGTTAATGTGTATAAAGTAACTGGGCAGTTCCCTTGGAGCTCTCTTCGTGAAACTGATAGAGGAATATCAACAGAATTTAATGTAAGTGTGGCACAAGCATTTGTGGAACGCATACTTCATTTACATTTAGTTCATGTCACAGCTGGCTTTGGCAAATACTTGTTTTACTTGAAACACTTGTGCACAGGGCTAACTTGTCATTATTTGAAAGAGGTCAACAAATTTAAAATGACAGAGGTAATACATCTTTAGTCTTATTTGTAAAATTCAGTCTTATTTTGTCTATGTAAAAATACCACTGTGTTTTTCTCCAAATTTTTAATGTTTAAAGTATAATTTCAGAGAGGCAGCTGGTTGCCTAGCTCACTGTATCAGCCCAATTCAAGATATTTTTCATCTGGGGTGGATTAAGGAGTGTGCATCTACTTGGAGAAGCTCTCTTGGCTGGAGCAGAATTAGCATTATTCTGAAGTGAAAAAAAGATTTCTCTCTGATCCAAGAAGTTTGGAAAGAAAAAGCATAGACTCATGTATAAATAAACTTTAGAGAGAAAGATTTTTCGGGGAAATATTTATTTTAATTTTGTAGCAGGATTTTTTTTCATGTCTTACATGTCTACAATTCTTTTTTTTGTAGTTTCCAATCTGGAAGACCAATCACACACTGAAGTGGGAGGGTGTGTGGAGAGAGCTTGGCTGCCTTGCTAGAACAGCATCCTTTTCTGTTCGAGAAGAGAGTGGACACTCTCTTAAATCTTCTGTCTCTGTAAGGCTTTTTCCTGATATTTTTTAAAAACACACTATTTTGAGTATTTTAATATTTACAGATGATACCAAAGCTGCTTTTGGTCTTAGGTAGTGTGTTTTATTTCAAACATCTTTTGCTGTGTTTGGTCATTCACACAAGAGTCATCCAGGAGGTCCAAGAGGAAAACGTACTGTCATAGTTGAGTGTTGCGTTTTGACTGTTGCACAGGCTGGCTTGTTCCTTCTGCAGGGCCTCCCTCCATGTCACCTGCCATCTCTTTTTGCAGAATTGTCTTGTTTGTAGAAGAGAGGATCAGTACATTTCCTCATTCTACAGTTGCTGTGCCCTTTCTAAATACTGTTTTCTATAGCATATTTTGACCACTTGTCATCTTTAACTTGTAGCTTACAAACCGTAGGAGATGAACTATTTGCAGGTTACTGTCACAAAATTGGTGATTTACACTGTGGCACTGTTGCTGCTGTATTTCTGTAGATATATTGTTCCCAAATACATGAAGCTACACTGGCCTTAGCTGGAACTGTGGTTGTTTTCCACTGCTTTAACAGTTTTTGAAGGAAAATAATAGTGTTACTCCATGGTGTTCGACAGATATGAGAACCTAAAAATAATTGTTTGATTCTTTTCAGCACGCCATGGTAATTGATTCCCGGAACTCCTCAATCTTACCAAGACGAGGTGCTTTGCTGAAAATTAATCAGGTAGTATTAAATCACTTATGCTATTACTGGATTTTATCTGTAAGTGTGCTTGAGTAAGTCTTAATTTATCTAATTGATGTTCATGTTAAAAATGTCTAAAGTTAGAAATGAATTATAAATTCACTAGGATACAATGATGGCCAGTATTTACTTTTTATCTTTACAGTGTGTGCCTTTTAAAACCATGAAACCTTTTTTGTGGTGACAAATTTTCATTTGTATACCATTGGTCACACAGCAAAGCCATTTTATCTCACCATTAGCATTAAATTATTTATTAGCTGAGATACATTATCCCTGACAGTATTTACTCTACACTTTATAGTAACTATTAGTCCTTATTTTCTAACATTGTAATATAAGACTACCAGTCTGTGGTCCTGTTGATACTTACAAAGTTTGTAGGTCTTAGAATTGAAAATGAAAGACTGGGTAAAAATAACTGTCAAAGGCATACAGGTGTATCATTTTGGTGTAGAAAATGGTTTTCGCTCTTGTTACTTTCAGAGCTTTTGGAAAAGCTGGCTTTTCTGCTATATAGGTCAATACTTCAGAAGCATTAACTTCTGCAGTGCTTTAGAAACAGATTGCTTTGAAATGCCGTTGGAACTAGAAGTGCTACTGTTCCTTAGCAGCAGTGAACTATTCTGTTTCTGAGTGAGAAAGGTGATTATAATTCAGGGTTTATTTAACATACCATTTGTTACATGTTGCCTCTAACACTGATTCAGTCACTTCACTTGTTATTTTCAACTGGTGTAATGCAACTGGCTGTCTGGTTCTTCAGCCCTGCTTTAGTACATATGAAATCTTCTCAGGTCTAAGTAAATACGGTAAGAGTTTTGATTGTGGGTACTGAATTTTCTAGCTCCATTCTATTTTGCCATCATTTACAAAATGGCTTAAAAAGCGATACCTTGGTTTAGTATTTGGAGAAGAATGCAGCTCGTTCCTCTGACAGTCATGCATGGTTTTTCATTGGTCCAAAATTCCGTTGTGTCTCGATACCAGTGTATCTGTACTTCTTGTAGAGAAGGCACTTATTTTGCTGATGCAGATATGATGGACTTTTACAGGGAAGAAACATGTAACATCTGTTTCAACTTTCATAAACTTATGTCTTTGCAGGAGTTGGCTGGCTATACAGGTGGAGATGTGAGCTTTCTAAAAGAGGATTTTGAATTTCAGTTGAACAAGCAACTTATCTGGGATTCGGTAATTTTTTAAAATATATTTTACTAATTGATCTGAGTTAGCAAATGTGGTTATTGAATGTGTGTCTTGTGAGGATTTCACCATGGACTAGAAAAAGATCACAGAAGTGATAGATGTCTGGTGTAGATATCTTGATTTCGTTTTTTTGAAAGTGACATCCTCTTTATTTTTGTGCAGTCACTTGAGAAGTGGGCAAAAACGACTTGTTTGACAGTTAACTATATGAACTATTTTCCTTTCAGAATTAATGTTGGGCATGTCTGTTCTTTGTGATCTTTCTGAAGAGTGATTTTTCAAAAAGTTATTACAGCCGTCTGTCTCTTTCACTGGGATATGAATCTTGGTTTAGTTTTCTTTTGTCATTGTAAATTATGAAGATAAGACTATTAATTTAGGGATCATAGCATGCAATTATTCTATGTAAAATTATTAGGCAGGAATGGGAAGGCAGATTTCACTACAACACTAAGCTTGCACTGCAACATTTTGAATTTCTTCATATTTGCGCATAAGGAACAATTTAAGTTCCAGTAAGAAAGACACATGGTAGTGTGACAAGTTTATGAGATCCCAGTCTTGCCACCCTGTAGGCGGAGGATGTCCCAGATTTTATGGTGTGGTGTCTACATTCGTACTTTGGTTTGGAGTAACTGTGTGGTTTTGAAGCAATTTACTTCATCATCATCACTTAGAAGTCTCGGTTTGGTTGGCAGAGCAGTTCTTTTCGATACTAACTAGATTTCCTTCAGAGGAAATGACACTGGATAACTCCAATTTCATGTTTAATGTACTTCAGCTTCCTAGGAGAATGTAGAGGTCTTAAGTTTCAGGCATCTTTAACAGCACAGAGATAGCATTAGGTGGAAATAGGTATTTTTCTGCTTGGTGAGATAAAAATTTAACTATGTACTACAAATATTTCTGTCTGTATTTTGAAAGAAGTTCTTTATCATATGGAGATGGTGCAGTAAGTTCTTGTCTCGTAGCTGAATGGGGAATTAAACAGCAACTTCCATTATGAAGAATTAAAAATCAGAGGTTACAATATTGCATCTCAACACACTAAACCAAACGAAACAAAACCAAGAGTTGAGAAGAACCCTCTTGAAAGCTTTTTAGGAAGTATTGGAATAATGAAGAAATTCTAGGAGACTGGAATGGTGTTAGCATTATGCCAGTTGTACAACTGAAAAACTCCAGGCTACTTCCATAGTGCAGATACTAATGGACTGATCCTGCAAGGATCTGTCAGTCTCCTGTTTCATGCTTTTATTCGTAGGTGACTTGGTGCAATGCAGTTTCTGAGTTAGACCAGTAAGACCCACACAGAAGGGTAATGTAAGGCTATCTGCTATACCCCTTCCTTATTACATCTTTGTATTTGCACCTTCCACGTGGTGGAAGAAGGCACATTGCCTGATGAGTTCACTTCCAGTCATCTTACATTTATTTGCAGACCTTCAGCTGAGAAAGAGCATATTCTCCTATGAAGTAATGTAATGGTTTCATGGCTGCACAGAGGACTTTGCTCTTTCCCATGACAAAGTAGGCTACTATGCCTCCTTTGTGAATGAAAGTGAAGCGTATCTCATCACGTGCTGTACTTAATGTTATGTCACCCGTTGTTTGTGAGTGTAGACTTGCCTGCAACTGGCTTTTGCATATGTCGTGCGTTGTGTAACCAGATATGCGTTACCGCCTGGTGAGTTCACGCCTGATAATGGCAGGGGAGGCATCCGGGGACTCTCCGGGCAGAAGGCAGCAGGGGTGTGCTGTAAAACTGGAGACATGATCCAACACTTTTAGCCTAGGTATTGACAATAGATCTCACTGTCTGGCAGTAGGACTTCTGCTTGGTACCCAGGCAGCAAGCAAATGATTAAATGTATTTATTACAGTGATCTGTCTCCCAAGAATTACTGTATAGATAAGCAGGCATGCTGTATGTATATTTGATGTCAGTATAGTGAGTCACAGAAGGTGGTTTCATTTAATTATAAGGCTAATTTACAGACAGGTAATAATTGTACATTTTTGGTAGCTATTTTGCTGGACATAGTCTCCTTTGGGTTTAAAATTGCCAGGAGTAATTTATGTCAGCAGTCTGGTCTTATTTCAAGATATGAAAATTCATGAGAAAATAGGAGCTGGATGAGTGTTCCCTTTAGCTATTGTGAAAGTAGCAGTTGGTTCAAATGTGCTGTATTGACTTTTTTGAGATGTAGCACTGCATAAAAGAAAGAGGGCAGCAATGATCAAGAATTTCCTGAAAATACCATTACTGATAGTATAATATCCATGCATAACCTGTGATCATCTGTAACTTTCTGTCAGACTAATGGGAGCTCTGCCTGTTACTAAGTGATGAAATTTTACTAATATCAGTTTTAGGAAATTTTAAGTAATGCATATTAATAAACAATTTCTTTTTCTCTCCAAAGGTTTTTTCAGCATCACTTTGGGGTGGAATGCTAGTACCTATCGGAGACAAGCCATCCAGTATAGCTGATAGGCAAGTTTTTTAAATGTTTCTTAATTTTTTTTTCAGTCAACCCAGGTAATGTATAAAGAAAACTCTATAGTAGAAGAGAGAAGCTGTAGTAGTTCTGGTTCTGAGGAGAATAAAATGTTTCTAGTTAGCTTTAATTGCATGTTAGTACTCAAGCCATGCCTTCTGGTTTTGATTTTCATATTGGGGTAGTATAAATTCATAATTGCTATGTAGTAGCTCTGCCTGCCGATATTTATGGTTGCAAAAAGGCATTTATCATCTGCAAAATTTTGTATCAGGCATAGGTAGGTGTACACTGTAGGTGTTTTTAGAAGTAAAGCCATATGGTAACTATGTTGGCTTTTTAGACAATTTTGCCCTCTAACACCTGTGTTCAAAGATCACTAGGAGAAATCATTTAGACTTAAATTTATTTACAATAAATACTGAGTGTCAACTTTACATGTGATAGATTCTACCTATGGTGTTTCTATCACAATTACTACAACAGACAATCAGACAGTATTCTGATTCTTCTTCATTGCTGGGATCCTTCTGTTTTGATGTTTGTTAAGTGATGGAAGACTGATTTTTAGTTTTAATACTTCCATTTATTTTGATTTTTTTTTTTTTTGCCAAATAAATCAGGATTTAGATTTAGATATAATTTCTTGTATTTCTTTAAATACACTTTACTAAACCTGTTGCGAAGTTACCTGTAGCTCTGAAAAGCAATGTTAGAAGTATGGCTAGATATTTTCAATACGTCCTTTCGAATGAAGCTTTAAATTAAATTAGACTGTATTCACTAGGTTTTACCTCGGTGGACCAACAAGCGTGCGTGGATTCAGTATGTACAGCATTGGACCCCAGAGTGAAGGTTTGAAACTTTAAAATCCCACTCCTCTGACAATACTGTAAATATTAGTGTGTAACAAAGATTCGTATTCTGTCCTTGAACTTTGTCTAGCTTAAAAATAATTGCAGTCATTCTGCACTTTGCATCTGAGAAGTGTTATGTCTTTGATTTGTTGTTATATATTAGTTCACAGTGGAATAAAGCCTGGTAGTTCTTTGTTAAGCCATTAGCTAATCTTGTAAACAAAGTGTGTGTTCAGACTTGCATACTTCCAGTATGTCACTTCAGTAAGCAACCTTCAAGCTGAAAAAGTTCCCAAAAGATGGTTAAAGCAACAGTCGCATTAAATCTCTGTTTGATACAGCATATGTGTAGGTAGCTTATGGGAAAGGTAATCTGATCAGCAAAGGCGTTTTGAGAGCCAGGAGCTTCCTGAGTTCTATTCCTTACTCTGCTGCTGACTTGCTGTTATCAGTGGATTCAGTTCAATTTTCAGTATATTTTAAAGCTACAAATGTTTAATTGTATCAATTTCCTATTTTTAAAACTAAGGCAAGTATTTCAGAGATGTTCAGGAAGTAGTCTCTGATGAACCGCAAGTAGGGGCATGCCTCAGGCTGTTCTGGTGAGGGAATGAAGAAAAAGGGCACTTCACTTGGGAGGTTTAAAGGATTGCATGAGTGCTGATTTTCTCGATAGTAGTGAGCTTGGAGAGAGCTAGAAGCAAATGGCAAGAGTTCTAAAGGGTAGAAGTGCAATGTAAAGCAACTTAAGGATGTGTTCTTTAACAACTGGTTCTTTTAATATATCCCACAGTAAATGCTTTTATTTGATATTTTACCTCAATAGGTGATTACTTGGGAGGAGAAGCCTACTGGGCTGGAGGATTGCATCTATACACCCCTCTTCCTTTCCGGCCAGGACGGGGAGGGTTTGGAGACCTTTTCCGAACACATTTCTTCCTTAATGCTGGAAACCTCTGCAACCTTAACTATGGTAAGACTCAATAGAATTGTATATAACAGAACCTGCTTCTCTCTGTATATATATAAAAGGAAAAAGAAGAGGAGAGCTGGTCTGTGTCTTGTTTACTTAGAAGCAGATTGTTTACTGCGTATATTTTGGTGCCTGTTAAAAAGCTACTGCTATTAACTTGTACATTTGACAGATTGCCAATAATTTTTTTTAGCTCTCTACATAAATTCTAGCACAACTTGTAGGAAAGAGAGCTAGGACAGTAACAGTAGTATCTGTGAATTGGTGATGTTCGCAGACCAGTGTGGTCATAGTAGTTTGAGTCTGGGGTACTTGGCATTTAGGGGAGTTGCAGGTAGTAAATAAATTTTGAATCTGCAGGAGGTGCTCCTAAGTAGTCTCTCTTCTAGCTCTGAAAATGCAGTTAGCCTTTGACCACCTTGACAGTCTACTTTGATTCTTGTTCTCCTGCTCTTCTGCTTTCAGGTGATGGTCCCAGAGCTCACCTGCAGAAGCTGGCAGAGTACATCCGATGGTCTTACGGTGCTGGGATAGTGCTCCGACTTGGAAACATTGCTAGATTAGAACTTAACTACTGCTTCCCCATGGGAGTACAGTCTGGTGACAGGTTTGTTTTGTACACCAATTTCTTTAGTAGTAACTGGTTTTAAAGGTTACTGCACTTCTATCTGGTCTTGTCAGAGAGAATTGCTGCCTTTTAATTTTGTTTATTCTGTGCCAGTTTAGAGATTTTTCAGCACTTGATGCTTTTCTTTCAGCTCTCTATATTCATGTTGGTTTCACAGTACTTCTTGGTTTAAGACTTTGTTTCTCAAGTTTCAAAGTTCATTGAACTTGAGATCAGCTGTTGAAATGTATGAATAGCTGTGTAGCAGGTTTTCTTTCTTCAGGGGAAATGATCACTTAAACAGCTCATGGGATTTTCTTAAGCCTTCCAAGAACAAATGATTGGATAAATACCGAGTTTAATGTCTTTGCTTGAAAAATGAAAACAAACTTAACTATAGATAAAGGGAGAATAAATTATTGGCAACCAACTATCCTACATCAAATATTATAGTACCCAATAAAAAAGCTTCAGAGGGGCTGTTTTTACCTATGAATTATGTGTGAAATACTCTGTATTTTGTGCAGGAGTTGGATTATGTTTCTACTTGTCATTCATGTGAAATGTGAATGAATAATAGCAATTTGAAGATTATAGGCTGTATTTTGCAAATGTAAATACTTCATATGGATGACAGATTGGCAAATAATTTATTTTTAAAAAAGCCTTTGTCAGCTAAAATTTTTATTTTAACTTTCCAAAGTTTGAAAACCTTAGGAATTTGGGGATAGGGAGAATTGATTTTAATTTCATCCATACCTTATGTATCACTTACGTTGTTTATTTTTTGTTTCTTTTCAGGATATGTGATGGTGTTCAGTTTGGAGCAGGAATCAGATTTCTGTAGTACAGAAACATTTTACATCAGTTTATGAAATTGTTCTCTGTAATTGATAACGGTCTACCTTTTTTCTTGAAATAGAGATACACATCTGAGTGATTTACATCTCAGACTCCACAAGAAACTGCATTAAAGAATTATGCTCTAAAGGTTCATTGTACCTCTGATTCTTATCAAAGATTGGGAGAGTGTTTGTAGGTTTCTAGCTATTTAAACTTACAACTTTTAGTTATTGGTTGTTCTTAAAATATTAGAGATTTGTGTCAGAAATTGGCTCTTGGATCCAGTTCATATGATTATAATTGTCAATGGCCTGTACAGCCTTCGCTCTTCCAACCACAAGTCTCACAAGTGTTGGGATGACCAATTGTGAATATGGCTGGAGTGGAAATTAAGAGGGAACAGGTTTTGTCCCATCATCAACTTCTGTGAGCAAATGACCCTGAAAAAATTCCATTATGCATCAAAAATTATGTTATAGAAACAATGTTTGTAAGTGAACCAAAATGTTAACGATTTTAGTATGTTTCTATATTGTAAAATCATCTATATTTAAATGTCTCCTACAATTTTATTTGCATACTGTAAAAATTCAAGTCATCTGTCTATCACAGTAAATACTAAAATCCAATAATAACTTTGATAGGTACAAGGTTCTCAGCTCTGTAGGTGGTTTTGAGTGTTTTAATGCTCTTAGCCACTGATTTGGGTCTTGCAAACACATCTTTTTGCAGCAGTTGCAAAAAGGGATGTCTAGACATGTGATCATGTGATACTACCTGGTTCGCTTTTGTGTGAGAGGTGTGTCTCTACTGGCTTCTTTAGATGCTAATTTCACTTTAAAAGTGGCCTTCTGCTTTACCACTTGGCATATATTCCAGTTTTTATAAGGTTGGACTAATTCACTACTCCTAACAGTTCATCTTTTAAGATAGTTACATATTAGGGTTTTTTTTATACGTATCAATTCTGAGTTGTCATTCTATGAGAATCTTAGGATGGATCGATGGGCCGAGGCCAATTGTATGAGTTTTAATAAGGCCAAGTGCTGGGTCCTGCACTTTGGCCACAACAACCCCATGCAACGCTACAGGCTTGGGGATGAGTGGTTGGAGAGCTCCCCTGCAGAAAAGGACCTCCAGCGGTTGGGCCAAGAAGGCCAACGGCATCCTGGCCTGTATCAGAAATAGTGTGACCAGCAGGAGTAGGGAGGTGATCATGCCCCTGTACTCGGCACTGGTGAGGCCGCACCTCGAATACTGCATTCAATTCTCAGCCCCTCCCTACAAGAAGGACATTGAGGTGCTGCAGCGAGTCCAGAGAAGGGCAACGAAGCTGGTGACGGGTCTGGAGCACAAGTCCTGTGAGGAGCGGCTGAGGGAGCTGGGGGTGTTCAGTCTGGAGAAGAGGAGGCTGAGGGGAGACCTTATCGCTCTCTACAGCTGCCTGAAGGGAGGTTGTAGCGAGGTGGGTGTTGGTCTCTTCTCCCAAGTGACTAGTGACAGGATGAGAGGAAATGGCTTCAAGTTGCGGCAAGGGAGGTTTAGACTGGATGTTACGAAAAATGTCTTTACTGAGAGAGTGGTGAGGCATTGGAATGGGCTGCCCAGGGAGGTGGTTGAGTCACCCTCACTGGGGGCGTTTAAGGAACGTGTGGATGAGGCACTGTGGGACATGGTTTAATGGGCAGGGTGGTGCTGGTTGATGGTTGGACTTGATGATCTTACAGGTCCTTTCCAACCTTAGTGATTCTGTGATTCTGTAATCTGAACCTAGAATCCACTTTCCCTCCATCTAAATTTACTGTTTGGGTGTGGTGTTTTTTTTTTTGTTGTTGTTTTGGTGGGTTTTTTTTGTTGTTAAGTGTTGGCAAATTTAAAATCATAATACAAAGAAGATTCTGGGAGAGTAGAACAGAAATACATAAGCTATTATACTCCTGATTTCTTCTGCTTGGCTTATGACACAGGTTTGGACATACTGGTACACTATTTGACTTCGCTGAACGCTGTCAGGACTGTCATGAAGTCTTGTTCCCATTCCAGTTAGCAATGAGACTCCACTCTCTTTAAAGAGACCACAGTTTTTTACATTGCTTTAACACTGGTGTATATACTGCTGTTGCTGTAATACGGTAACTAAATCTGTTCATGTTGATAACTGAAATATGAAGGCTAGAAATTGGTCTGCCTAGTTTTGCAGAGCTCCGCTTGATTAAAGATCTTTCCCTTCTTATAAAGTTCCAGCAACAGGCTCGCAGATGTTCCAAACAGAAAATTGTGTGAATGTCAGAAGTCAGGTTTACTTCAAATACCAAAATCTAATATAAAAAACCTTTTTCACTGTGTGTATCTAACAGGTACTGTAGCAAATACATATTTAACAAAGCATTTCTGATTAATTTTGTTGTTATGAGATAAAATGCAACACTATGTTAAGAACGTCAACAAATGTTACTAGTTTTGCTCTCCTTGCTATCTACATTTTGACAAACAAAAATATTTTTAATGGGAATGTTTATATACCAAAATACTGTTAGGATTTTCTCCTAGGAGTTCAAGGATTATTTTGGTCCTTTTGATAAAATTAGATGTATTCTGTTATCTTAAGAACGCTGTGCACATTGTTAGTAAAGACTGCTCAAGTGTAGTACTTCAGTATCAAAGGAGAGAGCCCTAAGCAAGTAGCAGTTGGCCATCTTAGAGGGCGTAAGTAGTCTTCCCGAGTTGAGCAGGCCTACGGAGAGAGCCTCAGCCTCAGCCTGCACACCAAGCAGCAGCCAGTCCACAACTGAGTTTTGAGAGGACTGTGTTCTGTGAGAAATAAGGGATGAACGAGGGAAACCGCTGAAGAGGCCTTTCAAGCACGGATGGGTTTTTGGCAGACCACGCTCTACCGCACACCATAGAATTGTCCAGTAAGAATAAAGGGAGAAAAATCACGTTATGTGAGCCTTTACCTGGCTCACCATTTCCCTACCTGTATTGCACTACATCGAAAGACAGCATTTTCTTACGGCATATAATAAGTGCACATAAACTATCACAGTATATAAAGTATTCCTTTATTCCTCTGGAAGCAACATCTGGATTACATGGTTACTTCTATAGACTACTGATATGGTTAATATATTCCCACTTAAAATTTGTTGCAGCAGCTCTATTAATTAGGATGGATAAGATAGAATCCCACGAGAAGCTGCTGTATTGCTAAGCAGACTCCGTGGCAGAGCAGCTCTGGACTGATCTGAAGCAATTCTTCGCTGATTGCATTTCTGGCCAGTGTGTATCTGTGCAAGGATAAAAGGTGTAAGGATGGCCTGCAATCATAACTGTGCTTCAAAAGCATGGTATTTGCTTAAATGGATACTTTTGGCTGTCACTTTACCTATTGAGTAGTCAAGATGCTTTTGTAGCCATGCCCACTGTTAGGGACAGTAAGATGGTGAGAAATGCCTCCAAACGGTATGCCTGAAACGATTGCCCACGTGGTTGCGGTGTCTTTAATTTTATGTGAACGGTGCTGAGGTTGCAAATACCGTCTAAAGTAGAGTTTCTTCAGCTGCGTTGTTACTTGACTGCTTAGTCCTTTCTAGGGGCTAAAGGAGGCCTGGGGAGGAGAGGAGGGCTTTTGGGTCAAGGGCTGTACATTCTTCTTGCTGCACTTGGGGGCACCTGTGAGCCAGTAAGAAGGCAGCAATAAAGTGTCAGAAATAGGGCTAATATTTGTATCACTAGCTGTAAGACAGTGAGTGATTTCTTGGAGCTGTTCCACCTGCATAAAAACCTTGAAAACACTGTATTTGGGAGAGCTGGTGGTATTGGGCACTGCTCGTGAGTGAGCCGCTAGAGAGCTTTGGGGGAAGGTGGAAGAGAAAATTAGGAGGTTGTTAGAATGTAGGGGGCGGGTTTGCTGTCACATTGTTAAAAGCATAACTGTATTTGATTTAAAAATACAAGCTTTAAAATATGACACTAAACTCTGTAATTCAGAAATGTGCTTCAACCCAAGTACATTTGCTGTCGCTCTGTGCCTTTTCTAGTACAGCTGTGTCTGTACTTGCTGCCAATGGAAATCGCCGCCGAGATGTAGCAAGTAACTAATGTTTGAGACAGACTACCTTTCTAAAATACCCGTTGTTTTTTGTCGAGCATCTGTGTAGAAATTGCTGTCCATGTCGTACCCTTTGAGGGAAGCGTACAGGATCTTCCTCTCCTGTATGCGATAAAATGTACAGGCCCACAGAAAAGTGAGGAGCAGTCAGGTTGGCTTTCCCTTCTCTGGGGTGTGCATGCAGTTATTGAAATGACATGTGATGTTACGGGGAGGGAAAAACCCCCTCGCTCCTTTGTGGGATTATTGAGAAGTTGCTCAGGAGTCTGGGAGACCATCCTGAACTTTGTAAGGGATAACACAAGAAAACCATCCTAGTGTATGTGACCGTAGGTTTGTTCTGCCATTCTTGTCTCTTCTTTAAAAGGGCTGGAGCCTGGCAGCCACAGGGGTAGCGATCAGGAGGATTTTTACACAACTTCTCTACCTTGGATGGGTTTTTGAAATAGTGTAATTGAATGTATGTTTTATTATAGGAGTGCTAAAATGCTATTAGGAACTGCAGTGCTCTTGGATAATTTTAACTTAATTGGGATGAGACTTTATGCTGGTCATACTCTATGCAAGTCGGAGCATTAGGCTTTCTTCCGTTGTCAAGCAAAAAATGCAACTCGTCTGCAGCTGGTAGAGCTATTGTCTGCATGGAACAAATGGTCTTTTAAAATGTTTTTCACTTAAATAGAATACATAATAGAAATTATTGTGAAGTACCTCAGTAGCATCAGTTAAATGGTACATTTCTGCCTCAGTATTAAATAATGTTTTTTTAAAAAACAAAAACAAACCCAAAAAAGCCCTCAACCAACCACAACAAAAAACCAGAACCAAACCCCTCCAAAACACATTTTTACCCATTTTGTAGACCAGCAAGAAAAACTAACTATAACTGTTTTGTGTCTATAAGGCATCTATCATCTCAGAAAAAATCAGTAAAGGTATTATTATAATAGAACAAGACTGTATTTAATGATTCTCTAGTTCAAAAAGTGGGTTGTTTTGCTTTGCTTCAATCATGAAGAACTATGAGAGACCGTATATTCAATGTCAGCATTATTTTGTGATACATCATCTTACACTAATCTCATATGGTCTAAAATTTTGAATACAGTATAAAATGCTATAAGGCTACAGTAAACAGAAAACCGCTATAAAAAAAAAGATGATGAGCAATGTTAAAATGAGAAAATGTGAATTCAGACTTAAATGTTCAGCTAAATTAAAAACAGATTTTGAACTAGGTTCAGCCTTTCCAGTGTAATTCTGTATTTGTGAAAAGACATGTTTGTGGTCTCACTGGTTTCCTAAGGAATATACACTCACAGGAACCACATCCCTGATGAGAGGTAGGGTACCAGAGAACTTTCTGGGACATAGAGTGCTGGTGTCTCATTCAGTGTGGAAGGTTTAAAGAAGACATGCAGCTGGGCGCCTTCATACTTGTCTTTCGGCAGGATACGCACTTCAAACTGAAGGCCACTCCACTCACGCAGCAGCAGCTGTGTCGCTCTTAATGGCCATCAGCCAGTTAAGTTATTGAAGACTAACACTTGATGAAAAGTACTGATATAAGCTCTTCATTTCCTTTTTAGAAGAGCACTGTTTGTTTGAACCACTGTGATGTGACTCAGAATGACTCCATGTTTTGTTTTGGTTTTCTTGAAGTGTAATTTTACTTTCTTTTGCCATAGGCTCTCCCTTCTTGTCTCAAACAACCCGGCCTCCTTTTACTTTGTGGTAGGCTGACGTGCTTTTTCTACTTACGCTACAAATTTAAACATTTCTTTGTAAATACATAGGACACCAGAGTCAGAACTGAACGGATCTCTCTGGTTTTATTTCAAGTATTGAAAGACATTGCTTAAAAGTGGTTACATTTTGAGTGCTGTACTTAAATCAGTGAAGTTTCATATGCTGTTTGGACTGCGTGTACAGCTTGTGAAACAAGTTGTGTGCTTTCTTGCTTGAAGTTTGTACTGTCAGATTTTCTGATTACAATTTCATAAAAACATTCAGATATGGGCACTGATTGATTTTCATTTTTTTTCCCCCTAGAGGTTGGATAAAATGCTTTTTCCACACTGCCTTAAAGCTAAATGTAACCCAAGACTTCAGTATGAATTCTATGAAATGAAACATCCGTTCTGCTAGTCCTGCTGCAGATCAACATTTATGTGTGCTTTAGTGTTACTGCTGCTTGTCATATGGATTCAGGTTATTTTTGTTGCATTGAAAAGGAAGCTTGCATTTGTAAAGTGTCTCATTTGGCCTGTACCAGGAGAATGCAGTTGACTTTATTGCTCATTATTCAATTCTGCACAAATGTATGATAACCTTAAATGAAATGGGCAATTTAAGCAATGAATGTCTTTCTATGTACATCTTTAGCATAATTAAGGTTAGTCCATTTCTTTTAATGACCTCTTTCTGCCGCCTCCCCCCCCTCCCATTTTCCTGGACTATTGATTACAATGTTAACTTACAACACAGAAAGAACTGCAGGGACCCTTGTTCTCACAATGTGTGCCTGGTCTTTGTCTCGGTGCATTTGCTGCGTGGGAGTTAATTTTACCACCAGTGCTTGTATGTACACATCAGTCTCCTAGGTCATGTAAGTTCTACTCTATGAAGATTTTGAGAGTGTTCCTCCAAAAACCTGGGGGAGCTGTATTTGAATTAAATTATTATTAAACGATGCTACTTTTCAGCACCCGCAGTACTGGCACTACTGCTCTTAAATGCTGCATCCACACACTTGACTGGCAAACCTGGTACGAAAGGAGCATAGCGGCTGGGGCTTTGGATATGAGACCTGGAACTGTGTGAAAGATGCATGTATTCATACTGTATGTGAATCTGGATGGCAAACTGGGTGTGCATCTCATTAGCAACTCAGAGGGTTGAAATATCCACTAGAAAAACGTATAATAGTTGAAGTGTAGGTATTTGAACAAAGTAGAATAGCTAAAGTTTTTGGAATGCTAATCCACTTTTTCCACTAGCAAGAGCACAGGGAAGAGCTCCCTCCTGCACAGGAAATCAACATGGAACATGAGTTACTTACAGCCTGAAACCTCAAAATCATTTAAGTGAGATGCAGATGTGTAACTGGTATCGATCCCAGCCTCAATGACTTCCCACTTACAGTCTGAAAGCCTTTGCTATGGGCAACATGCTGTTGTTTCAGGAAATAGAATTTGTTCTTCCAAAGAAGCACTATCAATAAAAAATAATCATCATCATTGCCTTAATGGGCAAACACAAGACTTGCTGTGAGGTTTAAAGATCCGGTATTTGCAGGGCGGAGGTTATTTGACTAGAGCTGGGGCAGTGGGCTGTCTATTTAAGAACAAACTGCTCCATTTTAAGTTTTAGGTTTACTACACATTCCAAGATCGGTATAGCATAAAGTTCACAGCTTTTTAAAAGCAGTGTGATCTATGAGCTAAGGCAAACATTTCGGTAAGAAAGCAAGACACGAGTGTCCCAGGGCAGCAGTAACCTTTAACAAAGACCTGAGCTGGTTAGGGAAGAGAAGAGCATGCGAGAAGATTATCACAGTGCTCAGTAGGTGGGAACATGGAGCTGGGACGACGCAGAACAAGAAGGTGTAGTCACTGCAACTTGCACCAGCTATGCATTAAACATTCAGTGCAGACAGACCCATATAAAATCCCTTCTGTATGCTGCATGCAACATAGATCACAGGATGCTTCCTTATATCCTGCCATAAAAACATCAGAATTGAAAGCCATTGGCAGGTTTGGGACTTGCCAAGACGAGAAGTTGAGGTAATAACCAGTGTCTTAAGCAGGATTTCCACTTACTGAAATTGATTTCTGATATCAGGAGAAAGAAACTTTGGGAAGGAATGAGAAAATAGATTTTCTGTAACTTCTGGGATACCTTATTGATGAGTTTTTAAAGCAAGAAATTATGCTTAAAAAAATGATTAGAGTGCAAATATAGGGCATGCTTTTCTGGACACCAGTTTAACATATGACCCCTTAAAAATCTCTGGCATCATCTTCTGTTTGTGCAGCTCCTAAACTTGACAGAGTGGTTCTCTTCGTGCCAGGCAGTGCCACCAACATACTAGGGCTGCAAATGGGTCATCATAATTATGAAACTGTCTTGCACCCTTCCAAGTACATGGGCTGAATGAGTGGTCTGGTCGGCAAATGTCATTTTCGCAGGTGCCTAGAGCCTTTGTCTGCAGTACCTCGGCAAGCAGGGATGGGCACAACTGGTCTGGTCTGGGAGCTAGACTTACTGGAAGCTGGAAAATGGGCAGAATGTACTGTTGATGCAATGGTGCCAGGGTATGCCTTTCTCATGATTGAACCCCAAAGGGTAACCGGACCATGCAGCCGCTTGCTCACCCCTCCCCTCCCTGGTGGGGTGAGGAGGAAAGTTACAGAGAGAGAGAGCTCACGAGTTGAGATAAAAACACTTTACCAGGACAGCAAAGATAAAAGTATATTCATTATAATAATAATAATGCATAAGGATAATAGAATATATAAAATGAACAATACACAATTTCTCACCACCCGAGGACTGATACAGCCCATCCCGAGCAGCAGGCAGGGAGCAGGGATATTCCCCCGCAGCCATCCCAGAGCAGCAAGTTCCAGAGAGAGCGAGCAAGGGGATAAACAGACGCACAAAGAGGCCCAAATGAAATAAAACAAAAATCAGGTAACAAGAAGGGAACGTGAACAGAACACAAACCGACCAAAGAACCAGAGCCAGGGGGCAATGGCCGACCCTCACTTACACCGGCCATGCCGTCTATGGTACAGAATACTCTCTTTGGCCAGTTTGCATCAACTGTTCTGGCTGTGCCCTCCCAAGTGTTTGCACCTGCACATCAGCAAAACTTGGGAAACTGCAAAATGTCCTTGATTGTTCGGCAGCAACCAACAGCAGCAGCGCACTGTCACCATGTTTCACATACTAAATCCAAAACACAGCAGCTGCTGAGAACAAAACTAGCTCTGTCCTGGCTGAAACCAGGACGGCTTTGTCAGTATGTTCTTTATAGTAATTCTCATTGCTCCTTTTGCAAACAAAATAGTGATGTGTTATAATTGTTTCCATGATGGATTCTATGATCAATTAGAGTGAATCCCTATGTTGCACTCAGGTTTGGGCCAGCTGTGAGAGACTGCCCTCATTTACACCGGGGCTTGCTGTGTTCCCTGAAGTTCTCAAGCATAGTGTGGTTACAATTTTGGTTTTGACGTGCTTGTTTTTAGAAAAGTCATACTTTCTTCAGAAAGGCTTTGTCCAGGATTTCCTGAGACTTTTGTTTGTCAGCAATCCACCCTTAAGCTCAGCTTTCCTGGGGCTCCTGAATGGGGAAGCTCTGCAGGGCAGGATCACCACTCAGCAGCCTGGCTGGCGGAGCAGACCGCAAGAGAGATGGCCTGCAGAAGCAGCTAGTGCTGGTTCCACAGCCAGTGAGAGTGACCGTTCTGGCAAAATCTACAGTATATATTATTTTGTGAGATATTTAAATGATGTGGTAACACAACATAATGGTGGTATGGGGCTGGAGGAAATTATGGATGTGGAAATACTGCTTATTATTCTGATGAGGAACCCCTGGTCCAAGCTCCCTGCAACGCAGGACTCCTGAGATGTAGAAACAGCACTTCTAGTTCTTGGTTGCTTTGGCCAGTGACGCACAGCGGTGCTGCAGGCGACTTCAGGCTCACTGTGCTGCAGCAGTAGGTGGCTTGAGCAGAGGAACTTTATAAACCTGAAATTTAATCCATTAAAGGTGACTATTAAAAGTAGCTGTAGGTCCTACTCCATCCTGTCACTACCCCTCAGTTCTGTGCTTTGAAACACTATTTCTCTGTTTGCCACTCTCCTGTTGATTTGCAAAGCACAACACAAATAGAGCCTGTAAGGCAAACCTACGGTTCAAATGCAGAAAGAAAACCAATTAGAGAAACAGGTAGGTGAGCAAGCATTGTTTTCTTGAATCTTTCATTAACTAATGTGTTAAATATTACTTTCAACAGGGAAAAGCAAAATATTTTTATAGAAAAATTTACAGATTTTATACAAAAATACACAGATCTAAAAATGCATGTAGGTAAAGTACCAGTAACTCTATATTTAGAAACTGCTCTATCTTCTGTTAACAGCAGTTATGACAGAAATACAACATGCTCCATCTCTTACAAACACTCTCAGGCAACATCAAACTGCATCCTGCACTATGTTCCTCTTTGGACAAAAACGCACATTCCAGTTCAAACACCCTCCTGTTTTGGGTTTGTATTCTGAAAGATCCTCCGTGGCTGCTGTCTCATTTAATGAAAAGGCATCTTCATGAAACGCAGAGTGTTATGCAGCTTTGCTTTTCTTGCAGTTTAGGGCAGCCCTGCCCTGTTTTGACTAGTATCATATTCTCAACAGACGTGGTGGGATAGTTGCTGGGTGCAGCGGGTCCCTTTGGCCTGTGACTTCAGGGTGAGTTACAGGCTCTTGTTCCCTGCCATGCCTCAGCTGGTGGACTAGACAAACACACTCCTCAAACGCATTTAAGTTCTTCTTAAAAAGCAACTGAACTTCCCACTGTTCAGCCACTGAGGGCAGCAATACCCCTCCTGTTATTTGGTACTGGCTTTATAATCACAAAACTGGATTAAAATGTGTCGGTCCAGTTCGGCACCTTCCTCTGAAGGCATCATCATGAAAAAGTGAAACAAAATAGAATTTTAAAAAAAGTTAGTGTTGTCTTCTGAATGTATTTAGAGTTGGATCCCTGAAGAATTAATGTCTACTCAAAATAAGTTATCATTCCATCATATATCTGGCTGCAAATTAATGGTAATCTTTAATTCATGGGCATCTGCACTGTCATTCTTAAGGGCCTTCCCAGCACCAGTCATGTGTTCCCACCACTTCTCTTCCACTGGGACTTGCACTTGGGTGACTTTACGCTCAGTCACACCAGAAAGCTGGGCAGGGTGATTTTGGTTTTGGATTGGGTTTTGTTGTTTGTTTTTTTTTTTTTGTTTTGTTTTTTTTTATTAGTTGCCCAAGTGCTCATAGAAAAGCAACAAGCAGCTGGAGGTGAGGGACAAGAGTAGGTCTTCATGACAGAGGGGACTGGCTCTAGTTAAATCTCTTGTAGAAACTACACACTCAGAAAAGCATCTCTGCTATCCTATGCTCTGGATGTGTCATTTAGTGTTACTTCTGTGTCAGGTCAAGCATGAAAATCTCATCCTGTAAGATGGGTGTGCGGATCCTGTGCCAAGTCATATTGATCTGAATGCGGTTCTTTGTCGGGGCAAGGGCTGCTCACAGGGAACCACTCGCAGGAGCACAGCCAAAGGCATATGCATGACTTTAGGCACCCAGTGGTCTCATTAAAGTCACTGGGACCACTTCAGGGGCTTAAAGTATGCGCATAAGACTTTGCAGGATCAGACCCTAACACTACAAACACTTCAGAAGATGCTAATGGTATAAACTCTTCAGGATCTGTTTTTAATGTGTATTTCACAAAGCTCTTATTGTGCTCCCAGGTGCTGTAAAATGATAAGTAATAAGAAATTCTTTCTGTGGGATCAAAACCATCTTTCCGGCTTGGGCCGTTTTTGTGTGCATGCACTACACTTACAGCGGCAGCACTCGGGAGACCTGGCTTCCCCCTCGGAGGGGCTGTGGGCCTCAGTACGCGTGAGCTTGGCAATCACGGAGCCTACAGCCCCCTTGTCCTCAACCTCACCGCAAGGGAGATGCCAGACCTAACGGGCAGCGTGCCAGGAGGAGAAGGCAGGCTGGCCTGACAGAAGAGGTGCTTGGCTGCAAAATTAGGAGGTAATTCTGAACGTAGCCAGCAAGGAACTGCTAAGCAGAGCCCCGAGAATTGGACACGCTAGGAGTTTGCCCGCAATGTCGTCCTCTGGTCTGGCTGTGACGGGACCCGGGGCTTTGCTTTTCTGCAATGCTTTTTACCCACTTTTTCTCCCCCCTCGCGGCGCCGTCCCACCGCGGCCCCCTCCCTCGGCCGTGGCT
>KL266016.1:14281-27793 GCA_000699545.1 Podiceps cristatus | reverse complement strand
TTCTGGGGTATCAGCCAGTCCTCCCGGTTTTATATCGTGAGCAAACTTGCTGAGGGTACAGTCTGTGCCTTCATCCAGGTCATTGATGAATAAATTGAACGAGACTGGGCCCAGAACTGACCCTCGGGAGACACCACTAGCTACATGCCTCCAACTAGACTCCACGCCACTTATTGCAACCCTCTGTGTATGTATATCTGAAGCTCTTTAAAAAAAAAAGAAAAACAGAAATGCGTGGAGGCAGATGTGTGGTGGATGAAAGAAGGGGAATTAACATAAAATGAATGTAAAAGCATGTAATTGAGTAATAAGGACTCTTGACTACAGCATGGAAGGGGCTGCAGGCACTTGGTGTTGCCTTCAATCCAATTAAACAAAATTGTTCCCAAGGGATTGCAAAGCACTGATCCAAAGTCATTCAGACAAAACTATTTAAGAATTCTGACTTCTTACTATTTCTATACAAACTCATTGATCACAAAACAAAAACAAATAAACAAAATACTCCACTCCCCTAAAGGTTTAATATCAGCTACTCCAAGAACTTAACACTTTCCCGACTACCTTGGAAAATAATGATTTAGAAAACTGTTGGCTGCCTTTGCAGACCAGCTGGTGACTGAAGCAGTCAGAGCCTAATTAGTTTGAATCTGCACATCTGGTTAGCACTGATTTTCTCTGAGATTAATCCTTGGAATAGCCTCAGCACCCACTTTTAACCAAACTTGCCAGTATTATTTCCTGCATTTTTGAGAAGGGAATCCAAAACCCCATCTGATCCTTTACTGTTCATTTGAGGATAAACCAGTGAATGTCTCCAGTAACCAAGCGATGCATCTGTTTGCTGACGTGACAGGGAACAGGATTCGGTGGCTGATGCACCCAGTTGTTCCTAGGCCCTGTGTTTCTATCACAGACACCGCATCACATAATCTCCTTACTGTATAATGGGATGTGTCCTTAGAGGATAGCCTTTCACATCTACAATTCTCATTGTACGGCTGTTGCAGAATATTACTGCTGATAAGGTCAAGGAACTTTCCCCCCCTCCTAATGTACATTTATTATTGGTCTGCTTTTTTACCATTTGTTTTACTGTGAGTGAGTAGCCATAACTGTTGCTGCATTAACTAGATCACCCTTTCCTCTGTTTATTCAACTATGTTTACAGATACTTCCCCAAACATTTGGTTTTTTAAACTGAAGAAGCCACTCTCCTCTGTCCTGTATTTTAAATATTCTCTAGACCCTCACAGAGCATCAAGCCTCTTTTTCCTGATTGACGTGCAAGTTTGGCAATGCTGCCTGCTATACTGCTTCATAAAAAAAAAAAATCAAATCAGAAAACAAAACAAAGATAAACCCCAAATCGAACAATCCTCCACAGCTATCCGAGCTGTCCTTCCCTAGAGGTTACAGTTCTGCCTTTTTTTTTTTTTTTTTTTTTTAAATTAGCTGATGGGATTCAGTCCTCGTTTCTCTTCTACTAATGTAGTGGCAAAAAATTGTTTTGAGGTGAAAGTCAATAAGCAGCCCCAAATATCATCAGAGAGAAAAACCTCAGCCTCTATTAACTAGAAATACATCTTTATCCTAAGTAAGCACAGGCTGGAGTTTTGGTGCTCCCATCATGCCCCTCTATCCCTCCAAGTATGACATTCTTTATAAACAAAAATGAAGTGCATATTGATTAAAAGAATCTTCAGATCTTTCAGGAATAAAAATGAAAATGTTACCGGAAGAAGTTCAGGAAAAGATTGTTCATACTAATCTCAGGTTTTTTGCACTCTGGGACATGCTGATCTCCCACTTAACTGCTCCTGACTCATCACCAGAAAAACAGATGCAACAAAAATCATTAACTTCTCTTTTATATGGTATCCTCTCTGTTCCATCATTTCTTTGTTGATTTAGAAAGCTCTCATGAAGGCATGCCACTCAGTAGGAGATTTACCTCCACATTTAAGCACATGTGAAATGTGAGTGCAGGTTGGAGAGTAAAGGCCACTGGGAACTTAGAACAGCAAAATGGTATAAAAGGATTGTTGGTGCTTCAAAACATGTGCTGCTTCAGTTCTAGAGCTAGTTCTACCCTCTCATCCAATGCTGGAAAAACAAGATAATCCATCACAGACAAATTAGGACATAACATTTAAAATTCATCACATACAATGTTTTCTTTCCCTGATTAATGCTTCTTGGTACTTAAAATATGTAATATGCTAATGACACCAACAACAGCAGAGAGGTGAAGGTCAATGAGTCTAGCAGGCCACACACATGCTGAGAGTTGCAGAATTTCTCCACATTCTTCCTCTAAAATCATATCTCATATCTGGTTTAGTTACAGATACTATATAAGCAAGACAGAAAAAAGAGCAATAGCCAACGTACACAAAGGCTAAAGATGTTTCAACAGTTTGTAAAGAAACAAAGCAAACAGACCTCAAAACCAGCCTTTGGTTTAGATCAAGAATTCAGTGCATCATGAAGTTAAGCAGACAGATGGAAAGTTCAGAAAGCTCTGAGATAATCAGACGGCAACAGTGCCCAGAGAGCCACCTGCAGTGATCTTTGTGAAACTGTAAAAGAAGAGATAACTATATGTCCTGTCTTCCTGAGAAAGCAGATTACCATAACAGAGATTTCAGCAAGTTAATTTGGTCCTTTCAATCTAGAAATTGGTAGTAGGGTGATGCCCAATTCTCCTTCATTTTCCCCAAAAGAGCAGCAGGAGATGCTGCCACAGGTGAAACAGCACCTCAACCACAGTGATGTACGGAAAAGAAAACTAAAGAAGCAGGCAGCAGCACACTCCGGCACTGAAAATACCAAAGCAGACATTTGCCCAATTACTGTCAGCTGTATTCGCTCACTGATTTTGGTAGAAAAGACAGTCATCAGCTGTATTCCTTACAAATAGCTTTTTCTGGCAGACCTATGGCTAAAAGTACATAAAGACAGACTTCATTTCAATGGCATCACAGTTCTTTAGTAACAGGTACAGGTGTCCACATCAGTCCTTGAATACAAACAATTTTCCCTGACAGAGCTTGAAATCTACAGCCTGAACCTTTGAAGATGATGAGATTTTTTTTTTTTTTTAATTCTGTGTGTATTTCTTTTTTTAAGATACCAGCCTGCCACAAATCAATATCCTCACCATTTCTTGTTCAGAGCCAACAATATGCATACTCAGTATTGCTACCTCCATGAAAATGATACTGCCTTATCTCAGGCAAGACAGCGGAAAGGGGCAGGCAGCAGAAACAGCAGGCTGAGTCCTACCGGAATTAAGGTGCCACACGAAGGTCAAGTTTCAGTCTTATTTCAGCATATCTTTACATTTGCTGCTTTACTGGAAACCAAATTAGAATGTGATAAATACAATACAATCTCAAAGAAAGGAACCAGAAGAAGAGATAATACATCCAGAGGTGAAACATGAACCAGCAAGCAGTTAAACCTAAGGTCTTATTTAGATCCACAACATCAGAGAAGTCCCAGTTATTCTCTTACAAACTGAGGGGAAAAGAACGCCACTCCTAAGCCTATCAAAATACGCATCTCTAACACTGATTTCTGCAGCTTCCGTTCTAATGAAGACTTCTCTTCTGCTTTAAAAAGGCCACCCTGTAAAGAGCCAGTCTAGAAGAATGACATCTGTCATCACTAGAGAGGCTGCCTAGTATTTGTTCTAATATTGCAAGTAAACAGGGATCACCCATCAGGATGAGTAAATCACAGACCCGGTCTAAACACATGCAGTCCTCTGTTGCAGCTACGACTGCATGTAAAAGAACCCCTGCAAAACAGTTTACAATTGGCAGTAAAGTTAGTGGCTCTCCAGAACTGTGACAAGACACAGTGCATTACATAAATACATGTTGCTTCAGTGAAACCTGCTTGTTAAATAGTCTGGAATTACTTCTCTCTTTCTGTAAAAGATTTCCTAATTAATTATGACCAGATCCCTGAACTAAGGCACATGCTCCAAGCACATGATTCTTAAATTAAAGATAAAAACCTGCTGCTAGAGCTCTCTGACTATAAACAAATTAAGCACAACCATTGCGAGAGTTTTATAAAAAATGCTACAATATACATCAGAGCATAATTTGTCATTTAAAGAACATTTTATGGCTAACACTTTACCCCTTCAGTATAAAGCCTTCTGATACCCTATTTTCCTATCATAAACTCAGTATACATTCCTGCACCACAATAACTTTCTTTTCAAATCAGCTCCTGATACGGTTCCAGCACCTTCTACATGTTTGGGCTAGACTATAAAGTCTATACTGCTGACAGTGACACAGAGGAGAAAACTGGTTAAATGGACTGCATGAAAACAATCAGAAGGCCAGACGCAGATGAACTATCTGTAGTCTCAGAGTAAACATGACCTACCACCAGATGACTGGTGAGCAGACAGCCACTTAAAATCAGTAGATCAAGACATACAAAAATATCGACGCAAAGCAGCAGATGCTCCCCCTCAAGAAAGCAACATCAGTTATTTCTGAGAGAGAAACAGGAGTGGAAGAATAGGTCATCTTACATATCATCCTGATGGTACAACACTGTGCAACAGTCTTTCACCTATGGGAAAGCTCAAATAAGCTCAAATCAATACTTTCTATTATTTTGGGTATCTATATGAAATGTACCAAAATAAGGAAATTAAGAGCAACCAGTTAACTTCATTTTAATATGTACACCTAATAACATATATTCGAGGGTTACTATATTCTGCAAGAATATGTAAATACACTTGAAGTGCTATCTATGTATTGCCCACAGCAGAAAATTTACAGCATGAAGAAGTGGGTGTTCCACTCACTGCTGAGTCAGTATTCATGATACAGAGAGACTATGTTTTAGTCGGGTTTACGTTAACTCGTTAATCTCCCTATGGACAAATAAAGAATAGGCATGGGGAAACAGCCCTTCAGAGTATATGGAGATGTTCTGGGACGAATGCATAGACATCATCTGGGCATCCAGAGATGAGGTAAGAAAACCAAAGCCCAGCTGTAACTGAATATAGAATGGAATATTAAAGGCAACAAGTGAGCCTCCTATAAGCATATAGGTGATTAGGAAGGCTAGGGAAAATGCAGGCCCACTGCTGAATGAGGTGGGAGCATTGGTGACACGTGGCATGGAAAAGGCTGGGGTACTGAATACCTCCTTCATCTCAGTCTTTGCGAGCAAGACGGGCCTTCAGGAATCCCAGGTACTAGAGACCAGGGGGAAAGTCTGGAGAAATGAAGACTTGCCCTTGGTGGAAAAGGATCAGATCAGTAAATAAATGCTTAAACAAACTGGTCATACATAAACCCATGGGCACTGATGGGATGTGTTCATGAATGCTGCGGGAGCTGGCTGATACCACTGTGAGGCCATCTCAATAATCTTTGATCAATCATGGTCATTGGGAGAAGTACCTGAGAAAAGCAAATGTCACGCCTGTCTCCAAGAAGGGCAAGAAGAACTGGCCATGGAACAACAGCCTCACCTCAGTCCCTGGGGAGATGATGGAGCAGTTAATCCAGGAAACCACCTCCAGGCACAGGAAGGACATGATCAGGAGTAGTCAACATGGTTCACCACGGGGAAGTCATGCTTGACCAACTTAATAAACTTCTCTGAAGAAATCACTGGCCTGGTAGATGAGGGGAGAGCAGTGGATATTGTCTACCTAGATTACAGTAAGGCTTTCAACACTGTTTCCCATACGATCCTCATAGAGAAGCTGATGAAGTATGGGCTGGAGGAGCAGACAGTGAGGTCAACTGAAAACTGGCAGAACGGCTGGACCTAGAGGGTGGTGATCAGTGGCATGAAGTCTAGTTGCAAGTTAGCAATTAGTGGTGTACCCCAGGATCAATACTGTGTTCATTCCTCCTCAACATCCTTATCTGGATGATGGGGCTGAATATACCCTCAGCAAGTTTGATGATGCCACACAACTGGGAGGAGTGACTGATACACCAGAGGGTCATGCTGCCATCCAGATGGACTTTGACAGGAAACTTATGAAGTTCAGCAGAGACACATACAAAACCCTGCACTGGTATATGCTGGGCGGGAGCTTTATAGAAAAGGCCCTGAGGGTGCTGGTGGAAATCAAGTTGACCAAGGGCTTACAATGCACCCTTGGTGCAAAGAAGACTAATGATACCTTGGGCTGCATTTGGAGGGTGTTGCCAGCAGGCTGACAGAAGTGATCCTTCCTCTCTACTCAGCACTGAGGAGAACACACCTGGAGTACAGGATTCCTTTGGGCCAGAGTGGAGGAAAATGGCATGGAAGTGACAGAGCACATCACACAGTGCTCCCTTCCCTCTAAGAAACTGCATTTTTTCTCATTAGTTTGTCAAAAATACACTGATAGTAATACACTCGCTTCCCACACATAAAGAGGAACACAGGACTTTTCTTCCAGTGTTAAGACAGAAACATCACAATGTTCCCGCCACCTGTCAAACTTGGAAAAGTCATCCTACTAATGAATCCCACCAGTGAAGACACTTTGAGCTTTCTCTTCCCATTATCCCACTGCAAAAGACTTCATCAAAAGAAAAATTCTAGAGATGAGAATGGTGATTTACTTTTTTCTAGATCCTGCATTTAAGTAGTACATGTTGGACATGCCTTCAGGGAAGGGTCCTGGTCCAGCATCTCCCTCTTCTCCTTTCCCTCTTGCCCTGCCAGACCAGCAGCATATCCTTTCAAAAGCAAAGAGAGAATTTATCAGTTGCCTAACTTTTCATGTAGCTATTTTTGCAAATGGAAAGCCAGTACAGCATGCTGGTGATCTGATTTTGTAAGATTTTTGCTTCCAGTTTTGTACTCAAATGAAGTTTTGTGTACTCACATGAAGAGATGTGGATGCAAGACAACAGCAAATAGAACTCCAAGACTGTTGCCTCACAAATGCTTTTGCAAAAGATGGTAACAGAAAAGTTGGGTATAATGCCCAAAACTTGTATTTCTCTTTCTCAATGACTCTCTGACACAGTCTTAATCATGTTTCCTTCCTATCTCACAGAAGTTTCACTTACAAAATGACTGCATACTATTTAGCTAAGTATCTGTAGTTAAATAATATTTGTTAAGTTTCATAATTTTATTCTCAAGGTACTTAAAACACCAGGTACAATCCTTCCTTATGGTCTTAAAATACATATTTTTCCCTATTTCCCTGTTGTCCCAAAATACTTTAAACACATCCTTCCAATTGCAAAAATAAATACATTAGGTAGATCAAAATGTTTATATACAATAATGCTCACTAATGCTTTTCTTAGAGGATACATGTATACTAAAAATAAGCTACTTGCATTCAATTCTAAATTTTTAGTATGTGCATTTATATATACATTTCACAGAGAGTATGTAAACAATATCATCCATATGCACTTGTGTCTTATAAACTCACAAGTGGATACCTTGAGAAACTGCCTGGTAACGAAGAACAGAAAGATAGGCCAGCACAGATGAAATGAAAACAGTTCATCCATCGTGACTAGTAGCCCTTATTAGAACTAAATACAAGTATCAACAGCCTTTCACTGAAAACAGAAAAACCCAACAGTATCAGTAAGGGAAATTTCTTTCTCAGACTTCAGAAGAAAGGAAGAAATTATTTTGAATTCTGAATTTCTTTTTTGCTACCCCTTGTTCCTTCCTTGTTTTTCTTCCTTCAATGAGAAGATGGGGAAGAAGAAAAAAAAAAACAGTGAGACTACTTAATGTCTTCTCTTTGAATTCAAAATACAGTAATTATTTGCAAAAATGGCCTTTTATAGCTTCCACTTTTAATCAGCTTTAATAGCCCATGTGTTAAACTTATTTATTATCATTAAACATTATCCAGTCAGATTCTTCTTTTATTTGTGTCTGTGAAACAAAATGGATTTCAGTCAAGTCATTCTTAATTTACACTGTTGCCAGGGAAAGGAAACTGAGATGCATGAGCACAACCAAAGGTATGAATTAAATATAACATTTCCTTAAACCCCTTCTTCTGTTGAAATGCTTTTTGCCTGGAGCCAAATGAATTAGTTTCTTGTACAGACACCTTTCTATTTTGGTGCTTTGTATCATTCATTTTCTAGAATTAAAAATGTAAGCATACAACACCAGCTTTTCAAAGTAGGACTGTGGAAAAGTGTCTCTCTTCAGGTGTTCTTTCAACCGAGTAGCAGACACATGTGAAACTTTCAGTATGGGACTCAAGGGTTTTGTACGGCGAAGTGGAGATTTGCTGCCATTTCACCGAATTTGAAATATTGATCCTTTATTTAAGGCACATAATGAATTATCTTAGTTCAGCTTCATAAAGAATGTCCTCAGTAGCAGAATTGTTTTGGCCAATCTTCAACCCTGAGTACATTTTAAAAAGAATAATAAGCCCCTTAAAAAATGAAACTAATCCTGCCACAGGCAAGTCTCTACAATAACATGCTACATGTACTAGAAGGAAAAACTAGAAATTAAATTTAAACAGGTTCACAAAAGTTGATTTGAAAGAAAGAGTTTTTCTGATGGCAGAGCTATCAGTGGTGTATGAAACGCTGTAATTAACAGCTACACTACAGGCAGAACAGACTTGGTTTCAATTTAACCAACACTGTTTTACACCACCAATTTTACCAGAAGCATCACTTCAAGGTACTAACACCAAATATTACAGAAGTTTCCAGGAAATTACCACCATTTAATGGTATAGCCTGCAAACCAAATACAATGTAGCCCTTCACAAGACATTGTTCCCTGAAAATAAGTCACCATATAATGTACAACAAGTGAATAGTAAAAGACTACAAAGGGAGTAGGGGAAAGTAAATGTCAGGTAGGTATTAACCCATTCCACCACTGAGGAAGTGACAATTTTTCTTTTAGGCTACAGATAACCTGAAATTCTGTGCATGTCAGTACCATAAGCAAAATGTTAATCTAATTAAGCAACAATTAAAGCCTTTTTTCGTTAGTATGTAAGCACAACTGACATTCAATTTCACTCCTTCTGCAAGAGATTACTGAGCTGAGAATGTCTCAAGGGTGTTCCCAGAGCAATTGCTAGAGCAGTATATACAGTTTCTATTCTCATTATACTTGATTCAACACAATGAACATCCAGCTGCTGCAATGACTCTTGGGAGAAACCATGAAGTTAGAAAGAAAACTGGTATATTTTGTTCCCTTGCTCTGTTTTATCAAAGCCTACATTGAGTCTTTAATTGAAATTGTAGAGGAGGAGATGACAGATGTAAAAGCAAGTAAGTGATTCAGGTGGTGATGATGAATCCTGGGAAGAGATGTTAATTCTTAAGGTCTTTTCTAAAAGGAAAATATTGATCTGGAGCCATGTTATCTTAAAAACTAAAAATAAATAAAATGGCAAAAAGTCGTATGAAAAAAAAATTATGTAACTCCTTTTCCCTCGTCTTTCTCTTTTCATCTTTTCATGATCATTTGTATATGACTCTAACACAATCCTTTTGCTTAAGCCATACTAACTTGATTAACCTTCTTAAGAAAAGTAGGGAATTGGAGAGAGAGAGAGTTATGATTGCCATTGTTTTGCCACTTGCTTGTTTCCCTTTTCACTTACATGTTGACAAAACTTTCCAACCAAAAAAAAAAATTACTTGGGAAATCTTCCTTTCTGCAGCTTCTCTTGATTATGTCACTTTTTAATACCTCTCCATAGAATTCCCCTTCATCACATTGTTTCTTTCATCTAGCTTTTTGTTTTACTATTTCCTTTTCTCAGTTGTCTCATTCCTTTCCTGTTTCAATCTCTTCCTTTCCATTTGCATTTCTGGACTTAGGATATTTGTAGAATGAAATTTGAAGTAACCAAATTCTACAGGTCTTTGATTACAGGGACATCTACACAAATGTTCAGCATCTGACAGTGGAGTTCAGCACAAACTTTCTTTCATGCTCTGATATTGTTTCAAAATACATGAAAACAGGAAGAAGCTCAACCCTCACGTAAAAACCATCCTCATTAAGACATCTTTATTTCCAAATCAAAACTATGTATGTGCTTTAAAGAACAGTAGTCTATTAACCTAGGTAATGGAAGGACTGAAATACATCAATCAGTAACATCCAGTCTTACAATATGGTAAACAGTTTAGCCATTAAAACCAAAAAAGCAAACAAATAACACAAAAGCCCCTAGCTATTAAAAAACTGTTAATGAATTTGGTGAGATTTCATCATAAGCAGTCAGACAGAAAAAAATACCCACAAAGATCTATGGTGGTAAAGTCACTTCACCTCTCTAAACGGACAACCCCTCCTCAGTCTAAGGAGATTTGAATCTAAATTTGTTACTTGTTAGTCCTAGGATACTATTGGATCAGGTTCTTCAGGCTTTTGATAATCTTACTTCTCAGGCATATAGGTGTTTGCTGCAGTCAGATACTCATCTAGATAGATGCACTGTAACCACTGAATTGGTCTCTCTTGCTCACTCTTTGGTCAAATGCATACAAGAATACTTGCAAACAGGATAATTGCTGGCAGAGGTACTGAAGGAAGCAAAGAGCACCCCTGAATGCCTTACTGGCACCTGAACAAGACATTCAGATGGTAGGAAAACTTCGTTCACACCCACTGCCAAAGAACAAATGTGCTTCAGTGTCTTACATCCTTCCATCCTGCAGACTCAAATTTCTCAGTTTCAGGAGGCTGACAGACACCTTGGTTGAGTACTTGCATTTATTTTAAGACAGTTTAATTTCTCGGTTGCTCAGATGTTGCCTGGACTTCAACCATTCACCCAAAACACCAGCATTACTGATTCCCCTTTTCCATAGGCTTAGAAACTGTGTCTTAATTTTCAATGTTGTATGTCCTCAAGGCATATAATTAGCTATGTATATATTTGTTTGAGGCAACAATTTGATTTGACTAAGTGGCTAGCCTTTTTATCAAACTCTAGCTCACAGGAGCTGTTAGTCCCAGAATCTGTCATTGCAGCATCTTTCCCTTTATCTATTTCTTGCCAAATTCTCAGATCCTGTTGACTTTGAAGCCTGTTTCTAAGCCTAGCAAAAGGTACCGGGTTCAGTATCATAACCTTGGTAAAATTCAGGTACAAAATATGTGAATATACAGAATATGAGAAATTCAGTATTCCTCAGCATCTTTCTTGTCTCCAGGGCCTAAAATGAAAAATATGATGAAGTGCCTAGTAAAAACATGTCGGAAAACATCTTAATAGACCTGGAACTGGTATGTAACTTCTTTCTAAGTGGATTTTGTTAAAAAACCTTAATCATTCCATTATATTTCCATTAGTTTCAGACCCAGGCTTGCCAGAGACTAGAAAGTAAGGCAAGTCAGGCAAGTGTTCTTCCTATTTTTAGCTAGGCTTCTCAGATTCATGCAGTCATTTTTTCCATTCCCTACATCCAAGACTTTTGACCCAAGTGACTGAGTTTATCCAAACTGGTCAAGATAAAAGAGGTCATAGGGAAGCGAGATCCTAAAATAGACTGTAGAGAAGAAGGAAGTGACCCTGCAGGTGTTGGCAACAGTAGGAAAAATGCAGAAGTAGCATATGCATTACTTGGCACAGTGGGTTCATGTGGAAGAAGAAAAAGAGACAAAGAGAGAAATGCCCTCATAACAGGAAAAGTTTGAATTAAATTTTGCCTCATTTTAAACACCAAAGCTGGTCACCAAAGGCAAATCTGGGAAAATATTTTAATGCTCACAGAACTCCTTGTTTAATGATGGTGTTCCAATAATGGAATAAATGTCCACAGGGAGAGAAAAATTAAAGAAAGGAAATAGGGTTACCTGAAAATGCAGATATCCCTATCTCAAAACAATTCAAAGTTATCTAACAACAGCAACAACAACAACGCATTTAAAAGCACTCCTTAGAGGCTTATATTTGCACAAAATGTAGAATATTCTGAAAGTGCTACAATTTTGTGCCAAAATAGTTTGTACCTTCATTACATATACAATGCCTGCTTCCCCTCTATCAAACTGACAGCTCTTTTAACAGAAGTACTCCATTCCCCTCCCTCAAGAAATGCACTGTAGTGGGAAGTGTTCCTGAGGGGATCCCAAAAGTCTTCCAAGTATTAGAGATTTGAAAACCAGTGATGGAGTGGCAAAATGATTCGTTTACTTCTTATTTTCAGCAGCTATCTTCACATTGTCATTCTCTTTTCAATCAGATGTCTCAAGGGCTAGAGTTAAGTGGATAATGCTAAAAATAGACTGACACCATCTACTACAACAAAGAGTGCAAAAAACGGAGACAGAGGTTGCATAAGTTTCTTTTTCATGGAAAAAAAAAAAGAGCTTGACAAGTTTCAAGAGTGATCTCTAACCCCAGCTGTCAGAAGTGTAATACAGACCATGCAAGCATAAGCATCTATACTGCCCTATTGGGGACTGGAGGGTGATTTATCAAACCTCTTGTCAGTCAGGTCTTGGCTTCTGCCAGAACAGATGCAATATAAGATGATGGAGCAGGATTCTTGCCATCAGGTGCACATGTAATACCCGATTTTTAGAAGTGGCATGCATCCATACTTCCCATGCAAGGAAATTGCAGTGTGTAGTGGGTTTCATCTTAAAAAAAGAAGGAAAACCAATTCTGTAATCATTAGAATATAGCAAAGTTACTAGTTTTACACTTGCTGGGTCAAGACCTTCAGACCTTAATGACTTCAATTATAGTTGGCTGGCTGCATGTGCTGCTGTTGCAGAGCTGAAAATGTCTCATTCTTCCTGCTAATCTCAATGTACCAGAAGCCTGAGTTGCTTTCTTGCATGGACCGAAAGTTGAAAAAATCTGCATCCTGGAAGAATTCACAGATACCTCTAAATAAGAAAGATCACAGAGAAGCAGCAAGTGGAATCAACATTTCTTTAAAAAGCATTTGTGAAGAGCGTTATTTGTTTAAGCTTTTTTAGCATTTATTTCTAGTGGTATTATGTTTGCTTAAGAAACAGTATTAAGGAGATTATTTCTTTATATTAAGATGATTTCTTAATTTCTAAGTAACTGGGTTTAGTATGAGTCTTGAAACTTGTGCAGCTAATAAATTTAGGCAATGTCTACAATAGCAAATGTTAGCCCATAGAAGAAAAGTGAAACAGATGGTGCTGAGCGTCCACAACTTATGCTTTTAGGAGGGTTTAAATTTGGACTTGTCCTAGTCTGCTCCAGGGAGTAAATGCCCATTAAAAGTCTAAGCACAACATTCAAGCTCCTGTTATGTACTTTCCTGTTTAGTTTCACCTGAAACAATTGTTACGCTGTTCTCTGAGATCCTTCCAGAATGGGGCCCACCATGGTAAACAGAGGTTCTCTCCAAAACCTTCAGGTCTACTACCTGAGAGGCATCATTAGGGGTCACAAAGGAAATTGAGAACATTTTACTTGCTTTCTGTTTTTTCCTGAGTAATATGCAAAAAAAGAAGTAACTGTAAACTGTATCAAGTTTTCAGGAGTACTTC
>KL266016.1:0-10421 GCA_000699545.1 Podiceps cristatus | reverse complement strand
ACTTATACAGAGCAGAAGGACTTCACAAACAGAAATTTTAGTGTATTCTCTTCTGACAAGTCCATGGAAAAGAGTAAATCAAAGAGAAGTCAGATGATATTTTCTGAAGCTGGTATCCCTTCTAAACTAGGGCAGTGAGTCCACATACTGTATCAAAGCCTAAGATACAACTAACCTATTTACAGTTCAAAACATGATATTCTTTGGCAGCACAGTAATGGGAACAGCAAAACAATATGCCATAGCAGGGACTTCTGGGAACCCCTTCCTATTTTCTTTGTTTTTCTCACCTTTCAAATCATTTGTTGATAACAGATTCACTGACTCTGACAATAAAATGTATCTGTTCTGTTCATTTATCACCAAGCTGTTCATCAGCAAGGTCAGTTTATTAGCAGTATTTTCTTAAACAAATGAGTTCAAAATAAAAGAGAATTATTAATGACAGAGAAATGTTCAGCAGTAGTATTGCAGCTGCACTGAAACTTTGGCTCCAGATCTGAATTGCATTTTAACCATCAATGAGCTTGTCTGTTACAGCTGGAGATCACACAATAAAAACTCATGTACTTGCACAATAAATTAAATATGATGGTTAAGTGAAATTATCCTCTATCAACAGAAAGAAATGTAAATTAGTTCCTATATATATAAGCTGTGTTCCATGCCAGACACTAAAGACAGGGAGAACTAAATAAATATGGTGATGACTGATTCTGTATCAGACCTAAATTTCAAAACTGTCATCCTAGATCTGGAAAAAATTTTGTGAAAATAATAATTGCAAAAATAATTTAGAAAAGTCCAAGTAAAAACACACACAGATCAATAGCTTCTAATAAAATTAACAGAATTTTATACATCTCTGGATTTCAGTATTTTTAAAAAAAGAACAGAGGTGTATGAGATGCGCCATTATGGATGTCTCTTTCTTTGTGTGTGACAACACAGATTATACCTCTGATTATTTCAATCCTTATTCATATTAACAACATTTATGCACAAGGGTGCATAAAACCATTAGAATCTATCTCCATATGCATAACATTAGGCAAGACATGAGCCTTGACACGGTCCCCTGAAAGTAACATTAGAATGATTTGATTTTACCTCTGAAGTCTCTGTCTCTAAATAAATGGACATACTGCTTTCATATTTTGCAAAATTTATCATAAATCTTCGAGTATATATTACATGAATGTATTTGGGCAGAAATCTGAAATTCACTTGTAAGATAATTCATTGCTTATATAAGTGAGGGGAAAGTCAAAGGTTCCTGACACCAAAAGTAGTACAGGTGGGTGTTATCTAAGTTTATATAGGAAGGTTGCCAGGTCACATAAATTGCAATTTTTGGTACCAATCTTACTATTTTCTGTTGGCAAACATTGCTAGAACTTCAGATTTATGTACTGGTCTCCGTTGGTCTTCTGACATAAACGGGTATTGAAAGGGCACAGTCTTCCACCATTGCATCCTCAATTCTTGCAAAAAGCTAATTATTTAAATAACTAAAGCTGCACTGAGCACCTGCTTCGTCACCTCTTGAAACACCCTTGAAACACTATGAAACACTCAAACCTTTCAAATGACTTAAGATAATGGGAACACTCTCTTATATTCATTTTGTTCAACAGTCTGAACTAGAAACTCTAATCTCAGATGAAATGTGGATACACTAACACATTGAGTCACTATATGTTGTGCTCCTATTAAAAACTTATTTGCTATAAGGTAAGAGGATGTTATTACTTCCACCTAGAAAAATATCTTCAGTCCAGTTAACTGAGTATGTTTTGCTGGGAAAGATTGTATGAACTGTAGGATTGAAAGCATGAATTTTGCAATCTGGATGTTAATAAATCATTGTGAAATGCTTAAATGAATTTCCTGTATATAACTAATCATTGGCATGCTTCAAGGGAAGGTTGTACATCTCAACAGGCCAGAAGATCTGAGGACTCTTCTACTAAGCTGCAACTGTGCAGACTGATCAGAAGACTGAAGCGGAACTACTCTCCACTGCTGGAAGGGGTTGCCCTGTAACAGCTCAAAGTTCATGTATAGCTCACTCAAATTACTGAACTATATATGTATGTGGGGTTGGAGTCAAGGAGACAGATTACTTTTCTTACAAAGGAAAGAGAGAGAAAGGGAAATGAATACGTGCACTGAACAGAGAAACAGCAGTGAGAAAAATGTACCAGGATGAAGATTCTGTAATGGCACCAGGGGTAGGGATAGGGAAGGAAAAAAAAGAAACCAAACAAACAAAAAAGGGGAAATAGGATACAAGACTGAAGAAACTGCACCTACTACTGGTTTTGTATTTTGCAATTCTGAGAGAGGTAAAATGGTTATTTTCAAACATTAATACTGTATAAGCATACCAGAGTCTCTTGAGTCTTTTAAGTTAAAGAAAGACCAAAGTTTAAAACTGGAAACCCCAAAGTTAGTTTTTAAAAGACATCTTACATTTCAAAGAGTCAATCAGTAGGTGTTGCAACTGTGTATTGCCTCAGCAAACTAGAGGGTTTTTTTTAGGAACAGACATGTGACTCTAGGTCATAATGTAAAAAATCTGAAAATTCACCCATATTGATCTACTGTCCCTTAAAAAAAAACCAACAACAACCAACAACAACAAACAAACAAAAAACCACAAAACAAAACAAAACAAAAAGGCCTTCAGGCTGTCTTTGACTGATTTGGTCAATAACTTTTAGTAAAGTTTTTCATTACATAGTTTAGACTCCTGCATCAGACAAGCCTGCAATATTGTAGATATATGCTCAGTTTCCCAGCTCTACCTGATTTAACACAGAGTATGTTCTTTAGCTCATGCATGTCCAAAGGGACAGCCACACACCCACCCACCCGTCAGGCCAGACCACAAACTCCCCAGCTATAAAGAATCTTCCCACAGATGATTTGGCCTGACTGATCTTGTAAAGAGTACTGAGCTAGGCTTAATACCTCCTATCAGATGTGATGTTAAAGGCTTGAGCTATCACTTGTAACTGAGCCACCTCAAATAATTCTTCACTAGTAAGGGAAAACCGGTAACTTTTGATGAGCTGCCTTGACAGTTTTTTTATACCTGAAGTCCTCTGGAAGCAGTGTAACCTCAGAGGCCTCAGAGGCACTGACCCTTTACTCTTTTCCTTCAAACATGAACTGGAAATTGATCAGTCACTATACTGACTGAAACTGCAGTGGTGTCACATGAAGGGAGAGGTTGGTTTGTAGGACCCAGGGCTCAAAAACTGTTAGGGCTTTCTACATTGAAGCTCTGCCATTAAAGCATTTAGAAGCCAGTACAGAAAGAGAAGCACCATTATCGTACAGTGGCCCCATGAACTGTAGCAGGCAGTCCTACACATCTTGAATTTTGGATTCGTGTAGCTGAGGTCATGTAAACTATACTACAGTAGGTGATGCCAGGGAGGAAGTGCGAAGAAACAAAGGAGTACTGTATTTTAAAGGGAGGTAGAGGTAAAAACAAGGTCTCTTAAAAATCAGCCTAAAAATATAAAACAAGCTACTACAAGATAAAACTGAAATCAGAAAGTTGAAATAAAATTAACAGATAAACAATTGTCTTCTGTATTTATGAGGATTAAAGTTGTTCTGGATTTTTGTAAAACACTACTTTCTATGTAGAAATCTATGCTAATTATGCAAGGTGTTGTAACAGGAGTTAATTCCAAAGAACAAGACAACAACAGCCCTCTCCTATGGTATGTATGCTTGCTTTTGCTCTCTGTAAATCCTCCTAGTATTTAGAGAAAACCATTCTCTAGATTTAGTTGTCGGACATGGAGACAACTCAAAATCTCCTGTCAATTAGTCAAATTGAGAGGGGTCACAGTATAATTTGCAAGTGTTAACTGGAGCAGGTTGCAAAGGTAATAACCTTCTGAGAAAAGCCTGGGTCCTGATACTGAGATTATAGATTCAACAAGAATTCTTCAGAGTCTTCTCCCCACAACCATAAAGAACAAAATTTTCAAGTTTTACCTAAAACCAGAGATGATGTCTTGCAATTTCAACACCTGGCTTTGTTTCTGCTAACATTGAAGCAGATGCAGCCACTCCATGTATTTGCTACCAGTAAGTGCCAAATACACAAATGTAGACAAATGCCACGAAAATAAAATATTATTCATAGTTAAGAACTTTGCTAGTTTTTCACATAAAATGTGCGGTGTTTACAGCTGAAAAGCTGGTTGTGCATTTACAGTAAGCATTTGACATGTTGTAGGTGTTACCAAACACCTAAAACTGCGAAGTTATTTAAGAATGATTAACTGCATCTCTGCAAAGCCTTTAAACTTTGTTATGGTAATTTTAAAAGATAATCCCACATAACTTGCATGCTGCTGCTTCCTTCATTAACAAGCTGCATTCTAACCTTCTGGGAATGCTCTTATCTATATTATCTCCTATCTGTTCATGAGCCAAATGTTCCAATGCAAAATATTGCTGATACTAAAAAACCAGGGAAATTCTAACTTGAATTTGTTCTCCTTATTTTTTTTCTTTAATATCAAGCATCCGTGTGTCAGATTAAGAAACAGGTGCAGAGTGTGAGTTGTTGGGTACTGTGGCATTTGGCGTAAAAATAATTCATGAAACAGAACTGACAGTTAAAACAGCCAAAGGAAATAAATCATCAAGCATTAGTCTCCTGAACAAACATCTCACACATACCATATCTGAATGTATTTCTGACATGTTATTAATGGGTAACTTCGGCCTCTCCGACATAATGACCACTGAGTAAAATCCTGGCCCAGTGCAGTCAGCAATGTTCTAACAACAGAGGTTGCAAAATCATGGCTGGAAGGGATACAAAGAAGTCAGACTGGTGTGTCTGTGATGTGTACCAAGGCAACTAGTAGAAACTACAATGATGAAATATAGAAAGCAAAAGGGTAAAGAAACCATATTGGAGAGAAATCAATACAGCTTTGAAGATAAAAATGCCTCAAAAATATGGTAATGTTTTGTGACAGATTCAATGAGCAGGTGGGTGAGCTGATCGTGTCTAGGAATCCTGTGGGAAGTTGTAACAAGTCTGTCGCAGAGCCTCCTAAAGAAACAAAGCCGTCATGCGTCTTCTCCACATTCACCAGAGTTGAGGTATACGAAGCAGACATCACAACGTGGGAAAGGTTACCGGCACTGTAAGCAGTTTAGCATACTGGAAAATGGCCTGAAAAGGGGATGCTATAGAACACAGAATTACTCAGAACACACAATTCCTAAAGGCAACTAGGAAATACAGACTTCCTGTAACACTGAATAAATTGGCAATAAAATAGTAAATGTAATATAGAAAGTACACAGTAACACCAAGGGGAAAAGCTTCTGACTCAGCCATTCCTTTTTGGAAAAGATCTTGAAATTGTCATGGATAATGCCTGGAAAACATCATTTCAGCACCAAGAGTCATCAGAAAGTCAAACAGAACCTTACAAATTACGGGGAAAGGATTTGAGAACAAAACATTAAAAAGTTATATAGCTCTAGTTAGTTGATTTTTAGAAAGATATAGGATAATTATGAAAAAATAAAGAATGACAATGAAGATGATTACAGGTATGAAATACTTTTACAGTACTACATAGTGTAAGAGACAAGGCATTTCCATCTGAGACAAATGAAGGGAAAATAAGATTAAAAACTCAACTAATGAATACTATTGAGAGGTACCAGGGAATGGTAATTCCCTGTTTCTCATAAAAGCAGTCAGGAATTAAGACTTCTGCTACAACTATAAAAATAAAAGCTTCTTTCAGTTGGAGTATTATTTAATCTGTGAAACACATTGATGCAGTGTGCTAAAGCAACTAATTAAAGATGGATGAGTTAGAAGATGAATAAAATGATGATGTAATGAAAGAGACCATCAGTGTCTCTAAGCAAAGTATCTGAAATACACTGCTCTGGAAGGTGCTCCTGACTGACCCTTTAAACTGCTGTCTACCATAAGCTTGAGGGGTATATAAAGGAAAGTAATTTTATAGTTGCCCTCCTTCTAATATATTTTCCTTTTGCATCTACTGCTGCTTATCATTCTCACACAGAACATCCTTCTTGCAGATGTTCAAAGGTTTTATAGCTCTGCCAATTATCACACTGAAACAGAAATCAAGAGATCCTGGTGACGGTTCTGCCCTCTGCCCACAAGCTCTCTGCACAAAGGTCTCGTTTTCTTCTTCAACTTACTGGGATTCACGGATTGTGATATGCAGAGTTTTTTAGCTCTAACTCAGTTTTGCATACCATCTTATTACTTAGAGGTTTTTTGTCTATTTCATCTGGAGAAGTTGCTACAATGCCCTGTAAACTGCGGGACAGTGCCGAGTCCCTTAAGTGTGATGTCCTCAGGTTGAAGTACCTATGGAAGTCTAAGAGAGGCCTGGACTAGAACTACTCCTAAAAGCCTTTCCACCTGGTAATAATTAGCTCTGAGGTCCAAAATAGCTAAGAGTAAGCTAATAACAGCTAAGAAACAGCTAGAGGGCTTTTTCAAAGGAGGGCTTTATAACAGATCCCCTCTTGAATAAAAAAGAGTTCAGAAAACAGTAAGGGGCAGATGACATAAAATAAACCACTGGGAGTTAACTGGTGATGAGGTGGGTGAATAGCCTCACGACCTTATTTTTATTTGTCTCTGCAAGTGCAGCTTCCTGTCTAGCACTGCACCTTTTTGAGAACACCTTCATTTGCCAACATGGTATATGCTAAACAGACTGTACTATTAGCATGAAGATGGCTCCAGACTGCATTACTGTTTGTTTGGGGGTTTTTTTGGTTGTTTTGTTTTGTTTTGTTTTTTTTTTTTTCCTCCCCGGAAAGGACTGTTACCTTCCCACCTCACAAGCTAATGAAAATGGTAACACACAGATTTCTAAAGATCCATCAACACGCACACATTCAAAATGCTTCTGTAATCCAAAAATACTCAAGAAAGAAAGAAAGAAAAAAAGAAAGAAAAGAAAAATACGTAGAGAAGAGGGCTCTTCAGCTGAGATGTCTCCTGTTGATTTCCATGCAGGCACTCCAGCAATCACTGGAATGACAACACTTTTTCTCACTCCAAAGTAACAAGCCATTCATTTACATATTATAGACATTTCAGGTAATGCATCCTGTGTCACATAAACGGAAGCTGTATCACTGAATCAGTACTTCTCTAAATCAACTAACAACTTTGTTCTTGGTTCAAAACTTCTTATCAGTTCAAAACTTCACACTCATGTCATTCAACTCACCAGTGAGCTGGTTAAGGACAGACAGTACTCTTGAAAGCATAAAACAGAAATCCATTGCTTCTGTAAGAAATAACTTCGGAGCTCTGAAGTTAGCAACACTGAAAAATACGCATCAGAAATTCACCACCGTCAGTGAGTTCTGATGCAGTAACTGAAAAGCTCTACTACAAGAATTTATAGATAAAATAGCCTGAAGCATCTGGAAACTCTGCCAAACAAAACATTTGAAATTTCAGTGGAAACAGCTTCAACAGCATCCCTGATGTGCTGTGAATGCTACTTCAGTGCTACCAAAAGATGGACCATTACAGGTGTGATGGTACTATGTGTTAGCCCTGGATCAGTGCTTAGATGTGGTGCTGAATCAAATCATTAACAGCTTTGACTACCAGCCACAGCACCCTTAAACCAAGCCTTCAGGGCCGTAAAGCCAGGGCTGGCTCATTTCTTCCCCTATTTTGAAAGCCAGGCAGGCTGGAAGTTGATCCTCCCTGCTGTCGCTGCCAGCGGGTGCTGGCAGGGACAGGGAGAAGAACTCTCCTCCAACTGGAATCACTCTTATGAATTATTTTAAGTGTATCAGATTAAGAATCAAATATCTCACCTGCAATGTTGAAAAAGCCTCAAAAAGAGCTGACCCATCCTTCAGGTATTAGCACAAAAAGAGCTTCCATGTGTAAATCGACACGGATCAAAGAAACTAAAAGGAATTTTTTCAAATAAGTCTCACTAAAATAATAATTCTACATAAACTCATCAACAGTACTTTATTCATTACTAAAATGTTGGATGTCGTCAAACATCAAGTGAAGCATTTAATTAACTGATAAGCTGAATGAAATAGCGAGATCAGAAAGCATAATTTTTAGTTCAACATTATTATCCAGTTTCAAATGTTAGGAATGATTAATCTTCATGAGGGGACAAGTAGAATTAATGTTAATTAGTTAATTATCTACCTTACAAATGTTGAGGCAGGAGAGGTGATAAGTCATATAAATATTTTCTGAGTTTTTCCTAAATGTGTAAAGAGAAATTCATATATATCTCTGTGCACATAGCTGTACATATTGTATAATATGTGAAAAACAGTAACAGCCTGTAGCAGTCATAGGAATGTAATTTTAAAAAGTATCACATACCTTCCTATATGGATAAAAGTTGAACTTTTTTTCTTGCTCATGTTAATTTAGAATGTATTTATTACTCTTGTTTTTCACGGACTGTTTTGAATGAAATTAAAAGAAACTGGGACAAAGGAAATATGAAATACTTCCCTCATTCAAACATGATCACTTTATCTGTAAGCTCAAGTGAAAATGTTTTAAAATGGAAACATTAAAATTTCCAACTTATCTTACTCAAAATTGCTATACAGATATCTTAAGAATTATTTTAGAAGAGAAAGGCAAAAAGCTGGCTTTGATATACAATATGTGCTTCTCTGTGTCTGAGCTGATCTATTTAACTTCTTTGTGCATTCTCTATTTTTGCCTTTCGTATTGCATATTTGCTCCTGCTTTAACAAGCATTGCAGTACTCATTTGCATTTAGCTTCAGTAGTTGCACATTTGTGCACTGATGGGTTACAAATATGGAAGAGAGATCAAAGAGGCCTTGTGCTTGCATGAAAGGATGAGATAAGCCTGACCACAACAGAGAGAAGAGTAAAACAGCAGTCAGCAATGGAGTAATCATTGCATGGTGCGCTCTTGCTTTGATATTGCGATATCGGAGAGTTCATCAGCTTACAAGACCTCGGGAGACTGCCTAGGGCTTGTGACAAAACTCTAAGATTGCCAGTGTAAAACTGATTCTGAAAAGAGCAAAGCAGGATCAGATCGACTTCAAGAGAGTCACACTGATTTATATTACTGATGAGCTACCTATGTCCAGAGAAACCATCTTCTATGCTAATGTCCAGTACTTCCTCCAGAGCTAAAATAAAACTGGTAAATAATAGGAGTCACAAGAAGGTCAGTGTAATATCACCAGAGCAAGTAACATACTGTTATTTCAGATGGAACAAAAACGATTAAGCCAGAAGCAAAAGAGGTCATTTAGCTGTATATGAAAAGCAACACTTCAAACGTCTTTAATACTGCCAGACTAATCTTCTTTTCCATAGAAATCACATCTCTTAATTTTCAATTTGACTAAGTACTGCTTACTCGCTTGATGTTACTCAGAGATTTACAGGAGAAATGCTATTTATGAGAGGAAATAATCTTACAACAGAATTGTTGGAAGTCTTTTGATAACGGTGATAAGAATACCCTTGAAAATTGTCATTTTTTTTGAAAGGTGGCTGCACACTCACCACACTGAAGAGCTCATTTTAGATGGAAGAGCTATTGTGTTGAGTTCTCTTTAATTCATTGTAACTGATTATATCAAATTAATGAGTGGGACAAAAGCTATGCCCTACAACCTTTGATTATACCTCTTCTCTGCCTTCATTCTTAATCTGTCTACATAAAACTTAGGGTTTCTTATGACTAACATATGTACATTTGAGGAATAAGGTAACTAAGAGGCCTCAAGACCATACCTCGGATTTTCCGTAAGCTAATATTAACCCTTATTAACTATTTAAGAATGGAACTGTCTTTGCTTATTTAATAATGAATTAAACTTCTAATATTTGTTTCTCCTTTATGTGTATGGAGGAACTAATTAGCAAATGATTTGTTTTCTTTTCTCCAGTTATGTAACGTAAACTCAGACTTAAAAACTTAGTATCTGCTTGGGAGAAGAGTAGACATCTATTCAAGGCCTTCAGCAACATTATACCAGATGTGTCAGGATTAGGTGCACTGTTTTTCCTTTTTGCTTGTGTGGTGGGTTGACCCTGGCTGGATGCCAGGAGCCCACCAAGCTGCTCCATCACTCCACTCCTCAGCTGCATGGGGGAGAGAAAATATAACGAAATTCTCGTGGGTTAAGAGAAGGACAGAGAGAGATCACTCAGCAATTACCGTCACAGGCAAAACACACTCGACTCGGGGAAATCAATTTCATTTATTGCCAATCAAATTAGAGTAGGGTAATGAGATATAAAATCAAATCTTAAAAACACCTTCCCTGCACCCCTCCCTTCTTCCTCAGCTCAACTTCACTCCCAATTTCTCTCCCTCC
>KL266015.1:16840-38317 GCA_000699545.1 Podiceps cristatus | reverse complement strand
GGACTGTCGTGGTTTAACCCCAGATGGTAACCCCAAACCGCGCAGCTGCTCGCTCAGAGCTGGCAAACCACGTGTAAGTGCTGAGGAAACAGCATGTGGGAAAAGCGGCGTGGCGCTCTGGCCCCTTTCCACTGGGAGCTGGCGTGTCATGTGGGAGCTGGTGTCTGACACACAGTGCCCGTCCTACTAGGAGCTGCTGCCTTGCACATGTTTGCCAGGAGCCTGAGCCTCACACACTGACCCATTCACACTAGGAGTCATGGTGTTGTGTGTGTTTCACTGGGAACTGGTGCACTGTGAGTGTCCTGGTGGAGTCAGTGCATTGCGCATCTTGCTGGGAACCGGTGCATCGTGTGTGTCGCGCTGGCAGTTGTTGCACTGCACGTCTCCTGCTGGCAGTTAGTGCATCACAAGCGTCCTGCTGGGAGTCATTGTATCACAAGTGTCCTGCTGGGAGCTGGTGAGTCAACGGCAGCCTTGCTCTGCTGGGAGCTGGTGCATTACATGTGTCCTGATGGGAGCTGGTGCAGCTCATGTGCTCTGGCAAGAGTCCGTGTCACACATTGGCTCTGCCATACTGGGATTCAGTGTGGTTTGCACATATTCTGCTGGTAGATGCTACCTTGCACACTGGCTCTGCCCTACTAGGAGCTGTGGTGTTGCCTGTGTCCTGCTGGGAGTTGGTGTGTCCCACTGAGGGTCTTGGTACTGCACATATCCTGCTGGGAATCAACCAGTCCCTTGTGTCCTACTGGGAGTTGGTGCATCTTATGGGGCTCAGCCTCCTACTGGGAGTGGGTTCATCTTATGGAGCTCAGCCCTGCTGGGAGCCAGTGCATCACAGGTGTCCTGCATCACAGGTGTCCTGCATCACAGGTGTCCTGCACGTTCATCATGTGCTGGCAGTCAGGGCATCAGCTGGGAGCTGGTGCATCGCAGGTTAGCCCTGGCTGGCTGGGAGTCAGTGTGTCATTTGTGTCCTGCTGGGAGCTGATGGGTCCCATGTGTCCCTCTAGAAGTGCATGCTTTGTCCTCCTGCCCTGCCCTGCTAAGAGCCAGTGCAGTGTATGCTGACCGTTCCTTATGTTCTCATAAGGAACGGTCAGCGAGTCTCACATGTCCTGCTGGGAGCTGGTGCATCCCAGGCATGGTAGGACTCTTGTTTCTTGCTCTCCTGCTTTGCCTTGACAGGAGTCAGCATATCACATGCTGGCCTGTCACTAGAGCAGCCAGCATATTACACACAGTGGCCTCTCCACTCTGTCCCAGTCTGTTGCACAGCAGCCCATTCCCCCAGTTTGGTCTCCTCTCACCCAGTCCAGCAGATGAAGATCAAGGACACCTGGACACAGCTTGCTCTGCTGAAGACTTCCTGTCTGCAGTGGACACAGGGATGCCATGGCACTGTGATTATTTTCATTTTTTTTAAATATCTGTAGTGCTGAGAATGAAATGGCAGTAAATAAGCACACCCAGCATCCCTGCCATCCTCTGCCGCTGCTCCCAGGAGCAGTAGCAGGTGACAGATGTCTCTCTATGCCAGTCTCGGTGCCGGTGTTGCTGTCTGTCTGTCTCTCTCCCACCCGCTGTGCCCTGCCCTCTGCGACCTGTCCTGACAGTCTTGCTGTCTCAGCACTGCCTGCCACATCCCACAGTACCTGGGGCTTCCCCAGCCTTTGGGGACCCTCTTTGCCTCCACTGCTGGGCCCAGCACCCTGCCCCGAGGAGGCCGTGGCGGTGTGTGAGGGAATGGCTGTCAGTGGCACAGCTGGGCTCAAAGCTGCTGATCTCTGCCTGGTTGCTTCGGAGGGAGGGTGTGCAGTGAAGCAGGGTCTGGTCATGCAGTGAGGAGGGACAGCCTCAGTGGGACAGACCCTCTCCATTCAGGGTCGTTCACAGCGCGAAGTGGGGTTTTGTGGTAGCTGTTTCCTCTCCATGTGTGCGCCGTTCTGACATAAGACATGCAGATGTCCTGCCCTTCTCCTGCAGCTCCCCAGGCCCCGTGGCCTTCTCTCAGGGCTGCCAAACCTTCCCTCAGGCTCCATGTCCTTCCCTTGGGCTCTATGCCCTTCCCTTGGGTCCCATGCCCTCTTCTCAGGCTCCACGGCTTCCCTCAGGCCTTATGGCTTCTCTTAGGCTCCATAGACTTTCTGCATGCTCCATGCCCTTCCCTCAGGCCTTATGCCCTTCCCTCAGGCCTTATGCCCTTTCCTCAGGCCCCATGGCTTCCCTCAGGGCTGTGGGGCCTTCCCATGGCTTCCCATTGCTAGCTCCCCATTGCTGTGGGCTGTGTCCCCCAAAGAACCTCCACACCCCCATGCCTGCTCACTCCACACCTCTAAATCTTCCCTCTTCTCCGCATCCAGGCCTTTTGGTGCCTTTCTGGTATCCTGCCTGTTCCCCAGCACCTGACTGGTGGCTGGTTTTCTGGGAATAAGGCAGCCATCACGGGGGTGGCATTGCAGAGAGAGATGCTTGGGGGAAGGATGATGTCATGGGGACTGAGGGAGAGTTCAATCATTCTGTGGTTCTGGGATTCCTTGGCGTAAGGCAGATAATGTGAACTGAAGCAGCCAGCATTGCTGAGTTGGTGAGAGCTGGCAGCAGTTACGTGATGCTTCCCTCCTTCTGCTTTGCCCTGAGCAGCCATGGTGTGGGTAAGATAGGGGCTCAAGCATTGTTAGTACAGCTCTCGCCCTTCAGAGCAGCTTTCTCAGGCTCGCTGCAAGCTCAGGAAGAGGTATCAGTGTTTTGGGTCCATTCATAGACTTTCTAGAACTGGAGGGAGAGGAAAAAAAAAGAGAAAAATCACATTTTTGTCCTGCTGGTGCTTGTCATTTGACTGCAGTTAGGTGTGGCTGTGTGATGGGACTGATGGGACAGTGACAACAGTGGTCCCTCCCAGGTGTCCTTGCAAACCTCTCTGATTAACAGTCCATGCATGTGTCTTTGCCATGCAGGCATTTGCAGGGACCAAGGAGCCAGTCCTGGAGCACAGAATCATCCAGGGTTAGGCCCTTGCATGTGGCTGATGATGGGCTAGGGAATGCTGTCACCCTGCCTGCCTGCATCGCCTTGGCAGCGAGTCGCTGCGTGACTGTTGTCCCAGGGCCTGCATTTTCCTCTCTGTGAGACAGCGCTGGCCTGGGCTCTCTTGTGAGTGGGATCGGAGAGCAAGTGTGTTACTGTTTCCCATGCAGGGGAAAGTTAATTGCATGCTTCAGGTCGGTGTTTGCAAGGACATGACCCAGAGCTGGTGAAAGATGCGCAAGATGCGCAGGCAGTTCGGTACCTGCGTAATGCAGCAGGCAGCCCTGGAAGGGGCTGTCAGCCTCTGCTTCTCCACACGTGGTTGAGTTCCTGGGCCAGGGGAGTTCGGTACCTCAGCAGGTTATTTGCTTGCAGTGGGCAACCAGGAATGGTAAACCAGGAACCTGAGTGCTGTGGTTTCACCCTGGTAGGCAGCGCAGCACCACCATCTGCTCGCTCACTCCCCCAGTGGGGTGGGGAGGGAATTGGGAGGGTGGAAGTGTGATAACTTGTGGGTTAAGATAAAGACAGTGTAACAGGTAAAGCAAAATCTGCATGTAAAAGCAAAGCAAAATAAGGGATTCATTCACTCCTTCTTATGGGCAGGCAGGTGCTCAGCCATCTCCAGGAAATCAGGGCTCCATCATGTGTAACAGTGACTTGTGAAAACAAATGCCATAACTGCAAACGTCATCCCTTCCTTCTTTTCCCCCAGCTATATGTGCTGAGCAGGACATCACATGGGATGGAACATCCCTTGCATGAGTCGGGGTCAGCTGTCCCGGCTGTGTCCCCTCCCAGATCCTTGTGCCCCCCAGCCTCCTTGCTGGTGGGGTGGGATGAGAAACAGAAAATGCCTTAGCACTGTATGAGTAATGTTCAGCAATAACTAAAACAGCCCTATGTTATCAAAACCGTTTCCATTGCAATCCCAAAGCATAGTACCATACAAGCTACTATGAAGAAAATGAATTCTATCCCAGACAAAACCAGTACACTGGGGAATTTCAAGAAATAAATGACCTCTTCAGCTACCTGTTTATGTTCCTTCTTGATTAGAAAACAAGTATGAAGGACTTGTGCAGAGCTGTTATGTGGCCTGCACCTGGGTATGCAGAAGTGAGGTGGTTGCAGTCTCTTGATGTACATGCTACTCCTGTTCAGCTGGAGCCCTGAGTCTTCATCTGTGCTATTTGAATTAGTAGAAACGCAATGGTTATGTTAACTTTAATGTCCTTTCATTTGTTTTCTTTTCCCCAAGTAGTTTTCTTTTATCCATGAAGCTATAATATCCATTTTTGTTTCTGGCTTATGGTGACTAGACTTGGACTTAACAACTTTCTGCTGTCCTGGAATGAATGCAGGAGCTGGAAGGCTGATTTGAGCTGTGACTCTTCTCTGGTGTGTAGCTGCTTTGATTCCCGAACGTGCTTTTATTTGATTGAGTGCCAATGGCAGAGTGCACACGTGATGGCCCTGCTCAGGTGACTGCAGCTGCCCAGTGCTTTTACCTTGAGGTCACTCTCAACTCAGACTAGATTGTGACTGAGAACTGGTGAAGCTCCGCAGAACCCGTTAGCAGCCTCTTGAGCTTGGTGAGACCCGTGCTTGCAGAGCAGCAGCTTTAGAGAGCAACTAAGGTAGGTTCGGATAGGCCAAATGCATGAGACAAAGTCTATAGATGCCAGAGAGTGGGTCCTGTGTAAAAATGTTGCCTGTTGTGCCTAAAAACGACTATTGCAGTGGTGCTGGAAGTTGTGGCCAGAGTGCTTAAATAAATGTGCTCGGGTTGTCACTAGAGGGAGCAGCATGTGATTTTTCCTTAATCTTGAAAAAAAATATGATGCAGAGACCCAGCTGGTAAAGCGGTTTGGCAGGAGGGATGTAGGAGAGATACTGCTCTTTGGCTTCATAAACATAGGTGTTTCTCTAGCTGTAAGGGAACCTCATATCCTGCTCAGCCAGCAAGGTCTGGGGGGAGAGGCAGGAGATAAGCACCTTAAAAATGTCAGTTTGCTAAGCGGGAATCACTTTCTCGACTCCCCTTTTGGCTTTTGGAAGTGCAAAATTTTGAAGGCAGCCAGGGCCCTGCCAAGTGCAGGCACTGTACGCTCGGTGGGGGAGATGGCTGAAATGGGAGAGATGTTGGATTTAGTTGGCTTTGCTGCTACTCTGAATGAACTGGGCTTGCTCTGTCTGTAATGAGCCTGGTTTGAGACATGCAGGGATCTGCTGGAGGTCTCCTTCAAGAGCTCTCTGTTACCTGGATTCTGGTACCATTAACACTTGCATGGTTGTACGGAGTAGTGCTAAGTTGCATCTCTGTGCCATGCTGTGCTGCAGTGGACACATTCAGGGGTACCCAACAGGACTAGAATTAAAATACAAGATGAGGAGTGGGGCAATAGAGACAATGCAAGGAAACAGACTATAATGGTATCCTGCCTTGCCTTGAATTGGATAAATCCCCTGTGACTAGTTGGTGGGCAGTGGATTACTCAGTGGGAAGAAAGGGGTCTGGAGTTAGTCCTGTGAACTTCATTCCCTCATTTATAAAATGATGTTGTGAACATCTGGCCCACACATGGAGCATGACACTTGGCTCACAGAGGCGTATAAATGTTTTCAGATCCTTGAATGGCTGTTGCTGAAATGCGAAGGATCATCATTAATGAAATCTTCAATAACACTGATGGAGCGTTTGTGTTTGCTGCAATTTGTAACTATGTTCTAACACTTGTTAACGAATGCTATTGTGGGTTGTAATGCAACCAAGGAACACTTGAGGATAAACATGACCAAGTGGTTGTTCCTGGTTTGTGCTACTATTTATCACTGCAGGTGTTGAAACATATCATGTTGTGCAGCAAGGCTTTAAATGAGTGAATAAGGGTAAGAGGGGAGACTTAGCTACTGCTGCTTCCTTTGTGGTTTTTCCATCTGCTCCAATTACATAGCGAACACAGGCAAATACCACAGTTGTCTGATATAAGATCTGTTGTGAGGGGGAGCTGACTATCCATATGACAGGAGAAAAATCTAGCTGGTGGGCTGGAGGTTGGCTTTAGACAATGTGGCTTGGAGAAACAAAGCTATACCCCATGAAGAGACCTAGGTGAGGACCTGAAGAAGAAGCAAATGTTCATACATAAGCCAAAGTTGAAGGGATAGAACTAAGATTAATCGAGCAAATGCCTGCATTCATAAGCAAGGAGCTTATAACTTAACTCAGACATGTAAAGGAGGCATACAAGAGGTAGAAGCAGGGGCAAGTGACCTTGGAGGAGTATAGAGTCACTGTCTGATCTTGCAGGGGCAGCGTTAGGAAAGCCAAGGCTGACCTGGAGTGGAATCTGGTGAAGAGTATGAAGGGTGACAAGAAAGGATTCTGCAAGTATGTAAACAGTAAAAGGATGAATAGGGAAAATGTGGCCCTGCTACTTGAACGGTGCCAGTGACTTGGTAACAAAAGACACAGAAAAGGCTGAGTACTCAATGCCTTCTTTGCTTTAGTATTTACTGGTAAGATGAGCCATCAGCAATCTCAAACCCCTGAGACCAGGGGAAAAGTCTGGAGCAAGGAAGACTTACCCTCAGGTTAGGGAGCACTTGAACAAACAGGACCCATGAGTGCTTAAGAGACTGGAGCATCTCTCATATGAGGAGAGGCTGAGAATCCTGAGCAGTTCAGCTTGGAGAAGAGAAGGCATGGAAGGACCTTATCCATGTGTATAAATACCTGATGGGAGGGAATGAAGAAGAGGGAGCTGGACTCTTTTCAGTAGTGTCCAGTGACAGGACCAGAGGCAGTGGGCATGCAGGAGGTTCCATCTGAACAAAAAAAAACCCCAACCCTTTTCTATTGTGAAAGTGATCAAACACTGCCACAGGTCACCCAGAGAGGATGTGGAGTCTTCATCTGTGGAGATATTAATATCCCATGGGACTCATCCCCCCTCCCCGCCATGCCCATCTGTGGGCATGGACTCATGTGCAGACTGTGACCCACAATATCTTCTAGATCCTTCTCTGCCCCTTTGCCTGTGGGACTGACTGCCCTGCTGAGGTCTGGCATGGTGTATTCACAGTGACTCAACTGTTTCTTATTTCTTTTCTGACTGCATCTCCCAAGTTCTTGAGATTGGTTTGAATCCAAAGCCTGTCTTGTGATATACTGGTCGCCTCTTCTGTGCTGGCATCATCTGCATGACAAATAAACCTGCTTTCTTTTCTGTTATCTGGCTGTAAGTAAAAAGGCTGATTAGGATCAACCCAAACCCCATCTCTTTGAATCCTCACTTGATGTGTCTTCCATCAGACAGTAAGCCATTCATGGCTACTCTTTGAATATGTTTTTTCTAGATGTTCTCCCATTATATTGCCATTTGAATCTCCCTTAGCTTGCTTAGGAGACTATTGCCAAATAAATATCAAAAGTCATTAAGAAGTGGTAACTCTTGTTTTTCCTCATCTACAAGGTTATTTTGCCTGGCTGTCCAGGGAAGCTGAGTTGGTCTGAAGAGGTTGTGTTTGTTCCTGCACCCTTCCTTGCTTGCCTCTAGTGCTTATGGTAATGAAAACTAAGCTAGTGGGTCTGTAATTGCCCAGATTTTCTTCCATTTTGTAAAGCACCACTTCATTTGCCCTCTCTGCAGCCTTCTAAGGCTACTTAGTTGTCTCTGGAGCCCAAAACCCAGGAACCTGCATCAGTGCCCCGAGACAGGACTTATCAGGCACATCTCATTGGAAACCCTTCACATAGAAAAGTACTCTTTACTCTGCTCTTGCTTCATCTGAGGGTTAAATCTTGTCCTCTTGTAGTTGATAATAGCTGTGCTGCATCAGCTGCTGCCTTTTTGTCACACTGGTCTTTGTGACCTTCAACATGCATCCAAGACAGCTCTAAGCTGTGGACATGCCATGTTTCCCTCTCCCAACTGATGGGCTTAGAACAGTTTCTCACACTCAGTGTTCCTCCAAAGCTAAGTGTCTCAGCTTTTCAGCTTTGTCCTTTTGTGCTTGTGAGATTGTTCTTAACTCTTGCCTTTGGTAATCTAACCTACAGTTAATTCCTCCTTCTGATCCATAAGGATCTCACGATTCAGCTCTATTGGCCCCTTCCTTTTCTTCCTGCCTTTTCCCTGGCAGCAAGAGAGCTTGTTCAAGGCCTGCTTTTTCAGCAAACTAGCAGATCTGTCACTGCTCTTTGTTTCTGTAGTTCAGCCTTCCAAGATACTCATACCAAAGCTCAGAGTTTATGGTGGTTTGTCCTTCTGAAATCAGTATTTCAACTTTCCTGGTACTCCTCTGAAGGCTCCCCAACCGTTTTGGGTCAGTCACCCTCACCCGTGTTGCCTTCCATGTTTGTGTTCTCCCCAGTCCTCCACACTGACTTGCTCATGAGAGTAAGCCTGTCAGACACCTGCACTGTCCCTGTCCCAGCAAATTGTCCTCAGTATGTTCCAGTTTGCCCTTGTGTCCCTAAAGCTGCATCTCTGCACTGCTGGGACTTTCTGTAGGTCTGAGTTTTCCATTCTCCCTGGACCCTGCAGCCAGTGCCTATGTCCTTGAAGCATAAAAATAGTGTCACTTGTCCTTCCAGAACAGGCTGATACTTTCCTGGGTTCAATTTGAGTTCTCCCAGATGATCTGTTGAACCTAGTAAATCACAATTCTGGTCAGTTATAAAGCCTTCCTGTTTATTTTAAGTTAGCATCTTCAGGGCATTTGGCAAACTGATGTGAGGTTCCTTGTGCTCCTCCCATGGCAACTGTGACTCCTCTGTTCGCCTCTTCCTGGATACTGTTGTCTGGACCTGTTGCACTTCTTGCTACCCCTGCAAAGTTACGAGGCTGTTTTTTTATTGGAAAGAAGGCTCTTCAATTCTTTTTTTGTTTCTTGTTATCATTTGCATGGTGGATGCATGAGAGATTTCTCCTTCCTGGGTTACCCTGTAGTATGTAGTGGCTAGCTATGTAGTTGATAGGCTGCAGGGCAAAGATGACCTTGCAAGTGTTCATTATTGTAGTGTTGCTGCATCTTCCAGAAACATGGTCAAACTCAAACAAACTATGGTCCTTCCACTGTGTTGACTAGATGACCTCCAGGGTATTTGGGCTCTTTGTATTTATCTTTTTATTACCCAAGAGGATGTTGACATCTAGCTTGTTGCAATGAAGGCTTCTCAGGGTCCCTCTAACCAAGCTAGGGGGTTGCAGGACACTTGACGTGGAGATGTCTAGATCACATAGCACAAGTAACTATTACTCCTGGTTGGCACAGAAGGGCTGGGGTGAAACCCTTTAACAAGGAAATCCTTCTAAAGCAAACTAGATATATATATCTATCTCCCCCCCCCCCATCAGTGCTCTTGGTCAGTATCCTAGATGCAGTGGTGATTATAGGGCATCTAGTAATTTGTATCTTGGATGCAGTGGAGACTGAAATAGTTGTGGAGAGTTTTGTGCTATCAGGATGATACTGTGTGCAGTTCTTTTGTGTCAGCAACTCATTTTGGAAGTCCAGGCTGCATTGCCATAACAAAAACCACACAGGAGCAAGGAGCTGACTGTCCCAAGGATGTCCATCTTCCTGCCACTACCTTCCTTTTGCCAGAAGGCTTTCCTTCCCTTGAAGTTCTTCTGCAGACCTTGACTGCTCACTGTGAATTTCCTCTTATGTTTCATGATCACTCAATAGCATTCTCCTTTCTAATACACCGAGTGGGTTTTAAAGTATGCCTATCTTGTTTGCTATAATGACTCAATCCAATAGATTTTTCTCTTATTCCATTAGAGCATTTTCCCCTCTGCCCTTTTTCTTTTCCTTGGTGGAAAGCTTCTCAGCTGTTCTTGTAGAAGTTTTCAGTCCTTCACTTGCTTCATCTCTGTGTGGCATCCTGTTCTCTGTGAAGGTGCTAAGCACTAGCAAGTGCAGTCCTCTAGATCCATAGACCATGGGCTGGTGAATCTGACCTTGTTCTAACTCTAGCATAAAGAGAATATCTGCCATTTTTAAAAATTGTTCTTCCTCTAAGGGATCCAGTTACTTTCAGTGTCACTTTGGCTGCATATAGTCACCAGCTTCCTGGGTATGAGATCATTTAATGATGACAATGAATGTGTAAAATAGGGCTAGTATTTTAGTGTTGGTGTAAGCAATGACTATTTGTTTGGCTCTTCAGACTGCTAGGTAGGAGATGTAAAGTGCTGTTCTACTGCAAGCAAGAAATCTACAGAAATAATAGCCCAGGGCTGAAAGAAGGATGCAGTTGCAGAGGAGACTGTATCTGATGAAAAGAGACCACTGGCCCAGTCTGTGATAGCAATAGAACAGGCTCTTCCCCGTGTGTCCGCAGCTCTCCTCACTGTGCATTTCAGGGCAGATGCTCTTTGCAGCGTGTCTTGAGCTTGAGGGGTTAATAAGATAATGCAAGCTATCCTAAAGCAGTATGCATTATAATACAGTTAGCTCTTCTCCTGACATATATAATCATAGACCTGAGATCAGGGCACCTTCAGTCAGACATAGTGATTGCTGGTACCAGTCACAGGTTATAAACTAATTTTGGCAGTTGGCCATAAAACTGCTCCTTTCATTGAGACACAGAGGCGTCTGGTGTCAGCCTGACACAAACCATTTGACCAAGGAAAGGCCTCTCTCCTGGTGGGATTGCAGAGGCGCTGACGCTGTTAGTGAAGGTAGAAGTATAGAGAGAGGGGCTCATAACCCTGCACCAATAAATATTAAATGCCTGTTATCAGGCCTGGTGTTTGCTCTGTGCCCCCAGCTTTTTAGCCTGCTTTGGTGGTTATCCACTGAAGGCAACAGGTTTATCAGCAAGTTCAAGCATGTTTGGACTGCAAGGTCCCTTCTGGTGTCTGGCATGTGAAATTATCCTAATCTGCCTTTTATATCCCACTCTCTTTTCTGGGTGCCATGACATGCAATCTCTGCCCTGCACCTCTGGTTTGGGTTACTAGCGGCTCACAAAAGGCTTTAATCCACTCTCCATCTCTGTAAACACGGCAGCATACTTACTTATTCTTCCTCCATCCATGCAAATGTCTGGCAGGCTGCCAGAGATTGTGGGCTCACACGGCCAAAGAGACTGCAGCTGCTTTTCGGGGGAACAGGGTGGGCTATGCTTCCATGGTGAACGGCAGTCCAGGAGTGATCATGGTGGTTGTTCGTCCCTGTGCTGCTCAGACTGCCGTTCAGTGCCAGGGGCAGAGACGTGGAGCTGTGTACTTTCCGCCTGAAAGCTCTGTGTGCCTTCAATGGCTCTTTCCCCAGGAGGGTGGTGCAGCCCTGGGATGGGTCACCAAGGTTGCCAGGGAGGTGGGGGATCTCCGTCACTGGAGATTCCTGGTTAATGGGTGCTGGAGGTGCAACAAAACCACTGCAGTGGTGGGGAATCTGAAATTAAATGAGCAGTTGCTGTAACAACCTTCTCTCAAATGGACTCTCTTTGTCCCTGAATTGCCATGTGTTTGTTGATAATGGTATCAGTTTTGCCGGGATAGAAAATGGAGGATCAGCCTCCTTCTGATCTCTTGGCTTTCAAAAGATGAGTGCGCACTCTGCTCAGATGGTTCATTTAACTGTGTGCTCCCAGGGAGTTTTGTTTAATTTCCCATATCCAAACCAGGGATTAAGGATGGGGTGGTAATTGCTGTTGGTTCACCTCATTTCAGCAGCTTTAAAAAGGGAAACTAGGGGTAAAAGATCATATTTTGATAAGGTTTTGTGGTGGGTTTTTTTGGTTTGGTTTGGTTTGGTTGGTTTGTTTTTTTTTCCTGGCTCACTGGCACAGGAAGCCAAAACAAACCAGTGTGGAAAGAGGCAATGTGTCTTACTAAAAACCAAAACAAATCACAGAACCCCACCAAAGCTAACAGGTTGCTAATGAAATTTCCTGTATGAACGCGATTGTGCTTGTCTGTGGTAGGACACCTGGAAAGTATTTTCATTGTTCTTCCTTCTTCTCTCTGTCACGGAGGATGGTATTTTTGTTTCTGTCCATCTCAGGGTGTGAAGCTGTAGGAATGCTTGGGAGAGCTCTCCCTCTGCTGCTAATGCAATAGTGGTCTTTTCTGTCTCAGCTTGGAGCTACTGGCCTTGCCCTGCTGAGAGGATTGCTGGCTTCTAGGACACTTTACCAGAAGAAAATGCTTCTAGATAGGGTCAGTAGCCCACTGGGAACAGATGAGCCAGTTAAGAGATGGTGTTGTGCTCTGCCAGAAGAGTTCAGTTTGGATAATTACAGCAGGTCATTAGAGAACAATAGGAGTAGAAAGTACAGATTAAGCCACTGGTATTTCTACTGTATATACATTATGCAAGGAAGGAATGTAACAGTGTCATAGGGACTCAGGTAGAAAAGACATTTCAGACTGGCTATGGGCAGCAGAAAGTTTGGACAGAACTGCTGAGACATCCAGACTGGCCTGGGCCCAACGAAGGGTTATTTTGGAGCTGGTGAGGTGGGTAGGGACTTCTTTCTTTTCTCCCAAGACTGACAAACTTTATTATTGCTGTTTATTCCAGGAGGCAAACTTGAGTTGTTTGAAGCATTACAGATATGGTTTCTTGGTTGTTTAGCTAGACATCCATTCCCAGTCAGGGAAGGTCAGTGTGAGGTGTTCACAAGCTGGTTGTCACTGTGCTCTGAGTATTTGGTTTAGTCCCCTCCTGTGAGTTTCTCCACCACAACATGTTCTGGGTTCTTCACTCCATGTATGAGGGTGTGAGGGTGTGAGGAGGGACCACCCTAATCCACCTCAACTGGGTGGATTAAAGAAGGATGTGGTTGTCTTGAATGGAAAATGGCAGGACCAGCATTAAGCACTTTATAGCCCTCCAGCAAGCCTTCTTGCAAGAAAGCTTGGATTTATCCCAAACTAAAGCATATAACTAAATTATATACAGCTAAGGGTCTGAGGAACGTGTTTATATGTGCTTTAATTTGAGGGACATGGTATTGGTGCTCAGGTAGAAAGCTTATGCGTGTAGGCTGCTGTCTGTGCTTCAACCCTACCAGCTCACCCTTACACAAGATACATGCACCTGCTATAGTGTAAAAGACTGATTTTCCTTAGTTCCTGTTTTCAGGGCTGTCTTTTGTCTCTGCATCCTGGATCCAGCAGCTTGGAGGAGAACACTTACCTGTTTGCCTGGTGTGGTGTCTTCAGGAGAGCCTGGATTCCTGCCTACTTGCTACCTCCTGTCTGCAATGCTGACATGCCCAGTTGTCATCTTGTAATGCCTGTTTAGCCTCCTTTGCTGTCTAGGACTTTCTGAACTTGTGGTGTCATCTCCCAGGGACAGTGCTGGCAGACCATGGTGTTCAAGTTGCCTCTTTTCATCAGACCTTCTGGGCAGTCTGCAGGAGGCCTGTGCAGAGAATGAGTCTTGGTACATTGGCAAAGATGTAGATAGAAAGAAGATCATATGCATGTTCTACTGAGCTGGGAGATATCTCAGGGGTTCTGTCTGTTGTCTCAGACTCTGCTGCTCAGAGAGATGTGTCCGCTTGTCAAGCAGCACATGAGTACACAGTTTGAAGGAGGACAGTGATAAGAAATACTGCAGGATGTGTCCCTTCAGGCCAGCCTGAAAGGCACAATTAGCTCCAGAAACTCCCAAGGCATTACAGGAAGGGGAATCTGTACTCTCAAGAGCTGGACACACGATTTTTACAATGCATTATTTCAGTTTGGGAGTCTTTCGCTCAGACCAAAAGAAGGTATTGCTTCCCATACAAACAAAGACCTTGGTCAGTCTCTTATTCCAAGGTTACCTGCAAAGAGGGAATGTCTGTTTACCTGGAGTCCAGTACAGCAGGATGAACTGAGGCTCGGTTTGCTGGGAAGAGGAAGCACAGAGAAAACTAGCACTAGCTTTCTAGAGCCAAAATCAATGCCAGTGAGAGTGTGACAGGAGAAAGGACACAAGAGTCACCCTGTTGACTCCTCAGTCAACTTGGTCCTGAGATTTTTAGCTACTTTCAATTGGCCTATGAGCACAAAAATGGTATCATGGTAAAGGAATTGCTAAGCCAGAACTGCTGCCTCATGTGAAGTTATTTAAGCGTATCTCATGATATATTTTCATGCATCAGTAATTATCATCCATACCCAGAGTGCCCTACTTATGCTTTCTTCTTGTGTTGTTACTTGTTCATGCAGGAGTGTTTTCCCTGGGAGGTGCCATCAAATACTTTATAAAAGTAGAAGACACTGAAGTGTGTCATATATAACCTTTTGCAATTTTTTTATAACAGGCTTATATGCAACTAGCGTAAAATACTTTATCATCAGAAGTTTCCTAGCGAAAGAGATCAAGTGGATTTGAACAGGCTCTGAGTTCCACTGTCCCAGGTAGAAATTTCACTCAGGGAGTTCACACCACCACTGCAGGCAAGGCTGAGCAAGCAAATTGATGAGGGCAAGCAAGACAATGTTGTGGTTTTCAGAAGATTGTAAGAAAAGCACTGAGCTGAATTCAGCTCCAGAATGGTTTGTACACATCCTAGCATATCAGTCAGGAGATAGTAAGAGGCTGCTTACTAGCTTTCTTTCTCAGCAGTGCTGATTTCTTTCTGCTTTCTCAGAAATGGCTAGGTCCAAACAGCCCCCTTCTGCACATACCTGGCTGTCTAGCAAGTGTATGCATACAGGTGCCTGGCTGTTACCAGGTGTTACCCCAGCTGGGTGGAAAATGCAGGTGTCAGAAGAGATGCTCCTATTGAGCCTAGAACCAGAAAGAAGCAGAAGACACCATGGGAGAGGAGAATCTCTGCTCTGGGGACTGCAGGTATTCCTAGGGCCTTTAAGATGGAGGAGATGCTGTTACCGGTCCTGCAGGCCCACTGAAGGCTTTCTGGAAACCGACATGGTTGGTGGGGAGATGCTGTAATTCTGCAGGTTTCTGCGTTGTCAGGATGCAGATCTGGCCACCAGTTCCCCAGGCCATCAACTTGTCTAGGAAGGGTAATGGAGCTTGTGTGGACTCTGCAGAGGCCAGATAGACAGCAGGTCAGTACTCAGGCAAGCAGCACATCTGTGAGCTGCCCCAAGGAGTGGCGGAGTGGACCACCTCATTTTGTTGCAGTTCTGGGCTGACAGGTTTGCACTGACCGTGCTAATCTCTGTCATCCCAACTGTGAGCCCAATCCAACATCTAAATGGCATTCCCTCTTCCTCTCCGCCATCCCTCTCCCTGTGCCTGCAGGTCTGCCTCAATGGTACATCTTCCATCTGACTGCATGGGGTTGCAATGGTTACACTAGCAGCTGAAATACTGAAAAATTGCTCTGTAGGGTTGGGCACAAGTCCCTCCTTCTGTAGCTCTATTGACTTTGGTGTGTTCTGTAGGTGGTGGGTGTGGGAAGAAGGTTACCCAGAAATTTGTCCTAGAAGAAACTGTTCATGAGTGTTAGGGCCAGTGGATCCTGGCTTGCTTTAGGAAGGTCTGAATTGTGACAAGCATTGCAATTGGTCTTCAAGAAAGTTTACCCATCAGGTAGAGAGTTGGTTAGGGCTTTATTGGACAGCAAAGTCACAGTTAACAATTCCAGCAGCTTTCATCTCTCTGCTCTCTCTTGTACCTCTCCAGGACACTCCTAGGCTCTGTGCGGTCTCTCTTACTCTTCCTCCATTGTTCTTTCCTGACCTTAGCTCATTCTTCTCTCTCTAACATACCCTATTCTCTGGAATTAGGTAGCTGCTTTTTGGAGGAAACCCATCACCCACAAGGCCTGTGGGCATTTCTGCAGAGACATTGCATGCTTTGGAGTTTTGTGGAGGTATCATTTCTTTCTCTTCTGGAATAGCCTGGTGACATCCTCCAGGCAGCCACACTTACTCCAGTGAGTAGTAGTTAGAGGCTCCCTGGGCACAACTGGGCCTGCTCTCTACTTCCACAGTTGCTCACATTGCAGACCTGTCTGACTGCCACAATCTCTGCATTTCTGCTCATCTGCTTAAATGGAGCTGAAATTGAACAGGAGAATCAGAAGTTCCTAGGAAGAGAAATACAGATTAATGCATAGGTCAAAGAGTTTAATTAGACCTGTTTCTTAGGTTAAAAAAGGAAAAAATGTTTTTTCTCGTTTCTAGAAATGCAAAGTTCTTCCTTATCTGAATGTTGGTCCAACTACCAAAGCTGCTGTTCACCAATGTAGAGCAGTTCTGCTGGAGAGGCAGAGGCTCAAACAGAACTAAAGGAAGGGGTGGGGAGGAATTTGAAAAGACCTATAAAAGTGCCCTGGTGAAGGCACTGGTCTACTGTTGGTCTGCATAGTCTAAAAGTGACAGTCTTGCTGCTGCAGGGAGTATTTTATGGATCCACATGGGATCTCTCGTGTTGGCTTTGTTTCCACACTGACTGAATCTTGCAGCCTCCAAGACCTGGCAGCTAGTTTAATCAAATGTTTAATTTGGGGGATCCCTGCTTCGCACCCAAATGTCTGTGGCAACAAGCCTGAGTAAGGATTTAAGTTCCTGGCCAATTCCCTTCGATGTCACATCAACCCTTGCTTTCCTGCTGCAGGGATCCATTGTAGAGCCACGTGGGTTAATCTGTATCAACTTTGCAGCTGCTCCAGGTACTGACATCAGCTCAGAAGCTTTCACTGCCCATAGAAGAAAACTGTTTTTCTGTCTCCAGATTGCTGGGGCTGGCCTCAATATCCCTGTCAACAATGTCCTGTGAGTGGTAGAGCATGGTACTCCCATGGCCATCTGGGAGGAGCAGGCCTGGGCTTCCAGAACAGCTCCATGACACCTGCCTGGCACTGGTTTTTGGCTGTCATGTGCCCTAGCTGAGATGGCACAGTATGTGCTGTGGCCTGGGCCCTGCTAGAAGCTTGCTGAGAAAACAAGATGGGGTGGGTGATGTGGGGAATCTGCCAGGTTTCTGCCCAGGGATGTGCTGCAAGCATTAACTCTCCCTGCCACTCCACTGAACCTTTTGCACAGACTCCACGTTTGCCAGTGAGCGTTTGCCGGGCCAGGCTGTCCCTGCTGTGAGGAGCCTGCCTAGGTGGAATTTGGAGGTGTCCTGTAGTCTGCAAAGGCCAGGTGGTGCTGATGCAGGCTGAAGGAAAGCAGTGAAGACACATATATACAGGTGCATAGGAAAGTTTGGCCCTTTGTTTCCCTTTGGATTTCTCTGGCAAAATGAGACATCTTGCCCTGTGGGTTCTGCAGATGAGGGATCACCTCTGTAAGTTACTTCTGCAGATGAGGGATCACCTCTATAAGTTACTTCTGCAGTACTGAATACCATGGTTTGGGTGCGGTGTGCTGGCTGAATTTGGGGTCAGGAACCTAGAGATGAGACTGGAGGTAGCCGTGTCATCTCCAGGGAAAGCTCGTAACTAACAGCAGACACTACTGGTTTGGCACAACACAGTCTTCAGACCATCCAATAAATACGATGCCATTGTAGGGTTTGGAAAACCTCCTCTGACTTTTTTTTTTTTTTTTTTTTTTTTTTTTCTTCTAGTCCCTTGGAGGGGTTTGAAAAACCCCCCTTTGTTTTTTTTTTTTTTTTTTTTTTTTTTCCCTTAGTCCCCTGAAGGTGTTAACTAACATAACAGCCTATGCAGACTCCAGAAATGGGAGGAACATGTTCACTGCTGGCTCTCCTGTAATGGCTTTCTACTCACAAAGGGTATCTGTTAGGGTTCTCACCTGTACGAGGTACAGAGAGATGAAAACACCACTCCTTGGCTTCCTACACTAGCTTAGAAGGTAAAAGATGGCAGGAAGTCTTTTGCCTGGGTTGTTGAATGCCTCCCAAAAGTGAGCCTGTGTACCCACTCTTGGCTTGCTGTTATGAAGTGTCCTGAGTATCCAGGTCGGACCACTTAAGTGGTCCTAGCCCAGATGGGCTAGTAATGCTCAGCTCACCTGCGAAGTTCATGCCCCACCTCACAGCACATGAGCTGTGTGGAGAACATGTGGAAGAGCTGCAGTGGATGGTGAGACCACAGGATGGTTCTCTGAATCTGACTGGTGGAATTGCCTGTTAGAGACCCCTCTGAGTGACCTCTGGGGGCCCTTGGGAGTGGAAGGCATGAGTGGGAAAAGATAGGGGAGATGCCAGAGAAATTCTGAAGTAAATTGGCCTGCAGGGAAAAAGAAGACCTGAACTGGATGGTGGGAATCTCGTGCTATATAGAAAGAGATGTGACTGCACTTTTCTCTAGTTTTGGGACAGTAAATGGAGTGAACTGAAGGGGGCAAGCTTAGAGCTTGACTTCACAGTATGAAGAGAAAGCAAAGTCCTGGGTGGAGAAGGGTCCTGGGAAAGGTCCTTCTAGGGGGAGGGAAATAAACTTGCTGTGATGAGTTGTGCTGTGGAAGAGAGCCAAGGTTTTGAGGAGATCTTTAACTCATTTTCCATTTGATAATTAAAAAATTTCTTTTTTTTTTTTTAAATTTAAATTTTAAATTCTCCATATTTAACTATCCAGGCCCTAGATAATCTCTTCCCTTAGTTTTGACAATCATCAATGCCTGTGCTGCTTTCACCAGATCTTCCTTTTATACTACCGTTTGGAATCTTTGCTTCCCAAATCTCTTCCTAGAGATTCACAGTTGAGTCTAGAACCTGTCCCTGCTCTGTTCCCAGTGACCTGAAATCTGACCTGGTCACTGCATGTAAGACCTCTGTTCGTACCTGGAGAGTGCTAGTGACTCTCTGATAAAAGACTGAGTTGGATTTTGCTGCTAGGTCTAATAATTTCAGTGGTAGTCATTAATAGAGATTTCCCTTCGAGATGATCCCTTTTACGCAGGGATCTGTTTTGCTGCGTTAACTGCATGGGTTCTCTGCATGGGCTGCAGAGGTCCTGGCTGTCACAATCCTGGCACTGCTACCCTAATGATGTGCAGTTCAGCAGTGCCAAATGCTCCATCAGAGCACTCTAAGAAGTCTAACTGTATGGCCACGGTTCTCCCAAGAGCAGACCCACAGAGCTTGGAGCTCTAGGACCTGAACAGAGATGCTGAGGGCAGATTTTTGGGGCTACATCATAGGATGCTGGTGTACCACGCAGAGCTGAGATCTGATGCAGCGCTGACTCAGTATATGTCTAGGGCATGAACTTTAATGATACAGTGCAAGATACAAGAGGTTAATCCCGCCACTCTCACTGCAGGAGCAGCATCTTGTAACTGTGGCTGTTGCCCTGAAAGAAAAAATTTTGCTGGTACCTCCATCTGCCCTCAGTTGCCACTGACAAGGCTTTTCAAGGCACCTGTTAAAGAGGGTCTCTATCTCCTAAGGAATTCCTTTTGTTCATAATCCTCTCCTAAAAGAGCCCATTGAAAATAGGAAAAAGCACAACCGGTAATTAGTGCTGATGAGCAGAGTTGTTAAAAAAAGGGAAAGTTCTAAGCTAACAGGCGTGTTCTCCCCTTGATATAGCAGAATTTTGTGCCATCAACCTCCAGAAGATGAGTACAAAATTCCCAAACCTCTAAAAGGCTGTCTTAATGGATAAGTAAAGCTGCTCATTCTCTGCACACAAATGCATTGATCTAAAGCAACAAGAGGCTGTATTTTTACTGGATGTTTGGGAAAATCCAGTCCTAAGCCCTTTGAGGCCTAGGAATTGATCTTGTTTCTGCACTCTGTATGCAGTTAACTGGGATAGAAGTAGCGGGACAAAATCCACTGAGAACCTGACAAAGGAAAGAGGGGTCTCAGCCTGTGAATGACCAATGCATCATAGTGCTAAGGATGAATGGCTGTGGCTAATGTCTATGCACACCTGGATCATGTTCAGCAACGTACTTTGAGAGCAGTAAATGTATCTTGGCAACTTGCTTTATTTAGCTGCAACATGCAAACTTGAGGCTGCTCCTACCTTTCACTCCTCATATGTCAGCATGACTTTGAAGTGACAGATTTCCCCAAGATATGAAAGAATCAGCATACTGTGAGCAACAGCCTAGAGCTCAGCTGAAGCTGGAAGTGGTGATTTTTCCCTGCATGTATTTATCTGACTGCAGAGAAGCATTTTTTACCCTGTTCCACAAATACTTTTGAAACAGAGGCTGAGGTTGATGCTTTGGGAAATCCCCTCCTTACGCAGACCTCTCCTATGCTCCTTTATTTTTCAAATGTCCTGTGCCAAAGGTTTCTTTTGTCTTCCAGTGTCTCCTAATGGTGCTGCTAGCAGGTATAAGCCATCAGCTTTGCTATTACAAGGTTACAAGTTCTGTGGTCGGTGGTCCTGACAAGTGGAGATAAAGAGCCTTGTTGCTGTGGCTGAAGAGGGGAAGGAGCTAGACCTCTCCCAGATTTAGTCTTTGGGTGACTTCACTCCCCAGGATGGGAGAGCAGTTCACCCAGCGTCGACTCTGCTCAAGCTCCTGCTCGCTTCAAGGCACGGGAATGTTTCTCTGTGTGGAAATGGCCCTTCTCTAATTTTCCAGCCCTCCTCTGCTGCCTGCGGCGATGGCTGCCAGCTCCTCCCATCTGCGTTGCTCCAAGGAGCCCACTGGAGGAGGTAGCCTGGGTAGGTTGGCACCAAGGCAGCAGGGATAGCAGTTGCCTTGCCAAGTGCTTTGCTTTTGTATCCATGGCTTGGGGAGGTAGTGTGATTTGTGCACTCGGTCACTGACAGGTCTCAGCTGACAGATCCCTCCTTTTGTAAAAAATTACTTGCAGAGCAGCTAGTTAAGACATGACAAAGTTTTGAAAGAGGGAATTTCGTTTCCCATACAGTTGCATGAGAAAGGCCCCCAGTACCACTCTGGGTAAACTAAACACACACAGCTGCACTTGCTGCACAGGGTGAGACAGCCTGATGCAGGCCAGAATACGCACGCCGGGGACAGGGTCGGGCTGGCAGCAGGGGCTGGGGAGAGCAACCCCGGGTTGGTGCTGCTGCTTTACGGGGCGGGCCTTGCATAGCAGCTCTGGGCGGGACTGTGGCAGTGCATCAGCTCTGTATGGCATTGTGCACCTCTGGAAAGGGTCTAGGCTGTAGACTGAATTGCGCTAGATCCATGTAGTACCCTGGCTGTGTGCAGTGAAGACTTCACCTGTCCAATGTCTGAGTAGCAGCAAACAAAGAGCCCTGATGCTTCTCTTGCCTGGCTGATTTGGCATCAGCGTCACCCCTTGATTTCCATAAAAGCATACCATTTTTTAAGGGGTGTAACAAAAGAGAAAAAATGGCCCTGATGGTGTTTGGTCCCTATTTTCAGATTCTTTATGTGTGCAGATGTTTGTCGGTGTAAATCAGAAAGTGCCTTCAGCTTGCACTTGCAAACAGTCCCACTTGTGGGGCTGCTTGTAGGTCAGCTGGTACTGCTCTGCCCCACTGTGACTCACAGTAAGCAGGTCCTTGCCTTGTGCATAGCTGGACTGGCTCCTGGAGATTGATTTGACATCAATAGTTGTTACTCAGAATGACTCAGTCTG
>KL266015.1:0-16809 GCA_000699545.1 Podiceps cristatus | reverse complement strand
ATGTGGGGTTTCAGCAGCCATGTGGGAGGATTTCTGTTCATTAGCAGAAGTGGTTCCAGCAGCACCTATGCATGACATCTCCTTGGATGCGACAAGGGCATCCATCCAAGGCAGCAGAGAGCCTTTGAGTCGAGGTGCTCTCTGGCCAGGAGGCCATTGCTAGAGAGACCTCAGGGTTACAGTGGTGAAGTCCGACAACCTTGGGTCTGGGAAAGACCTGCTTCCTTTGCTACCTTCCTTGGGGGAGGAGGGGATTTTTGTAGCGAGCTGCTATCTCCATTGCAAACCTCCAATGGCCACAGCGCTCTATGTTGGTTTTGGACTCATGCATGCTTCTTTTTCTGGTGGTGGCACCAAGAGCAACCACATTTCATTCCAAAATAACTGCAATGTACCTGTCTGCCGAGCCCCATCCTCTTAATACTTTGCTACAAGCCTGTGGTGTCTGTGATAGTGTGGTTTTGGGCCTGTGGTGCTTTTGTGTTCATTGTACTCAGAAGCATTTAGATTCTGTTTGGCTGGAACATGGGGAATACCATCACAGTCTCTGCTTGTGAATTTTGTTAAGATGGTGGTTCTCAGGTGCTTGTCTGCTCACTGCTGCTTCCACTTGCTTAGTTGCCTTAAAAGGCAGCAAAAAATTCTCCATGTTTTCCCAATGGCACATTTTCTAGGTAAAGTGTGCCCAAAGGGCTGTTAACTTTCTGTGAATGAAAGCAAAGGGACCTTCTCCTAGGAAACACATATTCTCTGGGAAGCCCCATTGATTCAAGAGAGGCTGATCTGAGAGCCAGTCATCGGTGTGCGTGTGCCCTATGCATGGTTTGTTGTGTTGTTGAGGAGCAGGAGCAGAGAAGAGCATCAAGGCTTCCACACTTTGAGCACCAGTCATGTTCCATAGCTGGATATTTAGGTGCTGTGATGAGAAATTGGTTTCTCTTGTGTGCTTTGATGACCCACAGTCAATTGAATGCAGCTGTGTCTGATGCCAACCCTGATTACCCAAGGTAATTTCTGCCTTTTGGTGTATGCAGCAGCTTAGTATTCCCTCTGAGGAAGTTCTTGTGAGGAGAGGAAGGAGGAGGTGAAATGTGAACAAAAGGTAGCTTGGCTCCTTAAGCAAGACTGAAGCTAGGGGATCACAGTGCTCAGAGCTTTGGTGACTGCAAAGGGCATGTGGTGAATCAGAGAGCTCTGCCCAGGATGTCAGGATTTGGAGTGATTTTTATGCAAAGAAGAAGATGACTCAGGTATATTTGAATGATCAGTTAAAAATTGTTTTTTCTTCCTTATTGAGTATTGGTGCTAAAATGTAGCTGTACTTTTACGCTGTCACCTGCTTGTGAGCTGTACAAGCATGCAACCCATATTACGTTTTTTGTCCTTCTCACTGGAAAAGCTTCTCAGTTTACATGTTCTTGGGACCTGAGGATTGTTAGGACTCAGATGAATGCAGGTCTTAGACTGACACTGGCTTCCTTCAGAAAGAAAAGGCTTTGTTAAGACTTCTGAGCCAGAGTGATGCAACTGTTGTGTCTCTGGTTGGAGAGGCAGACACCTCTCAGTGTGGAGAGGCTGCTGAGCTGCTCTGCAAGCTCTGCTGGGTGTTCTGTGCTTGTGGAGCTGCTTCTGTGGTTGTTGGGTCTGGAGAAATGAGATCAAACTCTGGGTATCTGACTCTATGTGTCCCCTTTTCTCACTGAAACTTAGCTCTGTTGAGTAAAGCCCTAGGAGGAGTGTCTGCTTTGGATGGTGGAAGAGAGATCTCATTGTTTAGCACACTGTGCCAAAGGTACCAGCTGAGCTCTGCTGTGCTGGGGGAGCTGAAGGAGTTGGAAAGGAGTGAGGATTGGTGCTGCAAGCTACGTGTCCTCGTCAAACATGGCAAGTGGGCATACATGCCCACACAGACCCAGGGGTAGAGGCAAAGGCCTGTTGACAGCTGCCAGCCGAGCAGCAGCAGGATGGGAGGTGGCTGGGCAGAGCTGTGGGTATTGTCACTCAGGTGTAACGTTTCAAGAATTGTGTGGGCATCTTCAACTCCCACTGGGCATGTTTAGGCAGATGGAAAACTCAGCCAAAGACAAATGAAATTCCACAAGAGTGTATAAATCACAGCATGATCCTCATAAAATGAGCTCTGCAGCACTCAGCAGAAATGCCCCTGAACCCTGTGGGTTATGGTAAGGTTTCGTATTGGGAGCCTTGTGGAAAGATGTTGTCTTGGAGGAGTCAGTGATCATGAACAGGCCATCTATGCTCTATTGCACCCTGTACTTAGGGCTTGGGAAGCTTGTATGTTATTTAACATAATCTGTAAATTATCATTCCTTTGGAAAGGAAAACTGTATGTGGATCAAGGGGCGAATGCAGTGGTCCTGATCGGGGAGCCACTGTGCATGGAGAAGTCAGTGACCCACATCTTTAATTCTCTCTTACTAAAGCAGCTGTTTAATTAAGGGGTTTGCTGTTGGGCTTTTCTTATTCAGATCAAGAGAGAACCCTGCACCAGCTCTCCCTCTCTCCCCTCACCCAGTGAGGAACAGATTTTATAAAAACCCAAACAAGAAGCCTATCTATATTTTTCTGTATGATCTGAAAGTTGTCTGCTGACAAGCCTGGAGGGTTACCATGCACAAAAGGGTTGGGGGTGGCTCAGCTCCGTCTCTAGAAAGCATGTGTTAAGAGTCCTGGCTTTTCAGAGGATTTGGCTGTGCAAACAGTGGAAAAGAAAACTAAGTGATTTTGGGTGAATTTGGGCCTAGCATTGGCCTTCGTGCAGGGTGAATGTCACCTAGCTAGAGGAGCCTCATAGGACTAGGGAGCCTCATAGGACTAGGGAGCATTCAGCAGCCCTGCCTAAGCTCAAAGTGGTACCCAAATTAGGAGAGGACAGCCAAGTTGTGATCCCCTGCAGAAGGGAGAGGGGATACTCACCTGCTAAACTGACTGGAAGCTTCAAAACCTAATGAGAGGGCAGATGGGACCTTTGATAGCTCTAGGAAGTTCTCATTGGAACAAGGAAATGACTAAGTTTCACTTAGTGAAAGGGGATGACCTCAGGGTCTGTTCACAGATTGCAACCCATGTGTCTCCCTGGGCCACCCAGCCTGCCCACCCTCCTGTCTGTACAAATCACTTGAGCCTCTTGCTGTGGTATCCAGCAATTCCACTGCCACTTATGCAGAAAGCTGTGCCCTGCTTTGACTGACCAGGCTGGGGTTTTACTTTGTTATCTGAACTGCAGAGAGGTCATAACCTGCAGGGAGCTGGGGTGAGGATTCTAGGAGAGGTCTGATCACCAGGCTGTCTCCAGCTGCTCTTTGCTCCGTGTCACTTATGAACTCCTCTCTGTGTGCCTGGGGAAATAAAGCCATAAATTACACAGGTCCATAGAAGCAATTTATAGCAAGGTCCCAGACATACATGATGGCCATACCTCCAACTCATTACATGAATAAGAGTGTTTCAAACAGGCACCCACGTCTTTTCAGGCTCTAGAGAAATCAGCCTGCAGGACCACCCGAGTCAGCATTGCCTACTCAGCCCCATATGTAAGTGGAGGGACCATTAACTTTTCCATCTAGAGAAAGTCAGTGGTCATGCAAAAGCTACCTAGTTAATGTGCTTTTGGCAGTGTAGAGCTGGAGCTGTACACTTCCTGGGGCTGCTGGTGTGAGCGTCCAGTGTTGCTGTTGCTAGTTTGACCGGCTGGCTGCTCTGAGTGGCTCTCCTGTTCATTGGTGATTCCGACTCTGTGGTGGCCGGACTTCTTTTTTGGTGTTTGTAGGTTGCTCTACAGGGAGAAGGTGCTGGCAGCACTTTACGTCAAGTTTGATTTGATTTACAAAAAGTTTCAGATTGGCTCTGTAGCTGACGGGGATTGAAAATGGACTGGGCTTCTCTTGTGTGCTAAATGTAGTCTATCTCAGCCAGACCTTCTAACTCCTCCTTTGGTTGCTCTTGTGCACTCTCTGCCTTCACTACTCAGTGCACTCGTGTGCTCTTAGTGTGGGATGTGGATGCTTGAGTCCCAGCAGGTCTTCTGGCCTGACAATGCAAGCACTTTGTAGACCAGCAGGTCTGAAATAGAAATAGATATTTCAGTCTGAAAACCAGACTGAAATATCATTGATGACCTGGGACTAAGCATACCCTGGGTCCAGTCCTCCCCTCCAAAGCACAGGCTGAGTCCTTCTTTTGTCTGCCTTGTCTGTTTGTGCTGTAAGCACATTGGATCTACCCAGCCCCACCTGAAATTTGATGTTTACCTGATAAACCATTACCCCAATAACAATATAGCTCTGCCCAGAAATTATTGCTGTGTCCCTAAGCTTTTTCCAGTAGGTGTATCTCCAATCTCAATGATCATCCGATTTTAAATCTTTTTCTTAAGTCCAGGTTTCTGAATCATCTTTTGCTGTAGTAAAATGGAGTTCCAGGAAAGGTCCCTTCTCCCTGCGATGGTTAGGCACATATGCTGCTCTGGGATCTAGGCAGGTGCTTAACCACTATGGGAATAAAGACCAAAGACAGTCAAAAGGGTGTTTTCTACTGTCTTTCTCTCAGTGGATGTATTCCTCAAAATCTGCCCCCACATGGCAATGTTTCAACTTGCACTGATGGCTGCTACTGCTTCTTGTCACAGAGAGATGCGATAAAAAAGACGATGTGAAATTTCTTTCTTTAACTTCTTCATAGTTTCCTTTCTATAATGCTATTGTCTCTTCCAGAATATATTGTTAAAATTACTCCTGACAATTGGTTTACCCATTGTAATAACACAGGGTTTGATGAAGGGGAGCTTTGCTTGTTGCATCTGAAGCTGTTGGCTTTGCTTGTTGCATCTGAAATTCATTAGAAGGTCTCATCTTTTTGGATAATGAAATTACCTTAGTAGCAAGGTGCTTCAGAAGAGAGAAAATCCTTAAGGTTAATGAGGTATGATGGAGTCCTTGATTCCCAGTGTTTTCAGAGAGCTGCAAACACTCCAAGACTGGGGAAGGGACTGGGAAATTCCCAGCGCCAGCTGAAAATCACCCATTCAAACATTCCCTCTGCCCTTTCTCTGCCAGTGCTGAGTGCTCCAGGGGCTCTGCAGCCCATGGCTTCATGCGGGGTGGTGAGAGGGTGGTAGAAAGGCTCGCCTTTTTTAGCAGGGGGTCACGTAATGTATTCAAGTTCTTCTCATGTGCTTCCCACCCTTTGCCCAAGTAACTTCATGCTCACAGAACAAGTACACAAGTGCATAACCTCCAAGATGCTTTGGAAGAGACTGCTCTCTTTTAGGGTTGGTGTGCACTGGGGAGCAATTAGATTGCTCTTTATTGGTCTTTATTTCATAACCTTCCCTGGGATGACTGGCTCTTCAATCTTGTTCTTTTTGCATCCTGCAGCTGGTGTTGCAGCAAAGAATTGTGGCGTGACTTGCAAGTGTCACTTTTTCTCATGTTTTTTCCCTGCACTTGGGGTTGATGAGTTTGTGGAAAGACGGATCTTAGATCCTCATCCCCAGTGAATCTCAGAAACTCCCAAAGGGCCGATTGAAAGGTGAAACCAAGTTGCATGAAATTTCCTGGCAGAAACCTAGGTAGGGTTTTTTCTTAACCTTGGCCAGAGCTGATCTTTGGCTTTGTAGGCTTGAAGCAGGAACTCAACTTTCCGAAATTGTTTATAAGGTACTAAATGGTTTGCCTTGCACTAGCATTCCAGATTTACCTGTGCCGCCTCATGGGGATTAGTGGAGATGAGCAATGATGCTGTCAATAATGGTTCCAGAAGGACAATCTGGTTTAGCATCATCTATGAAGAGCCAAAGATGTAAGTTTCTGAATGCTTTTGCTAAAAAAGTCGGCCTCTTGAATCCTGCATATGCACTTGCCACTCTTCATTTTGTAATGTTCCGTGCTTCTTTCTGTCCTAGGGTCACTGTCACCAAGAGCCTAACTTAGCCTAACTTTCAGATCAGAAACCTGTCGTGTTCTCTTTCTAGGTGACTAAACACAGAATGCTCATTGTCAATATTTTAAAATATTCAGCTACATAAATTGAAGTGGCCTGGCTGTCAAATGCTGAACGTGCTGGTTACAGCTACTGCAGTTCAATACCTCTGAAGACTGGGTTGTGTAGATACATGTTAAAATGAAATTGGCTTTAGGTGCTTGATCTGATGGAGACCAAAACCCAAGATGCGTGATGGCTGCAAAGTTGTTTGGGAAAGTCCCAAAGTTGTTTGGGAACTGGGAGCACTGTGGTCCTCCTTGTCGCTCTGATACTGCTGTGCAATACAGCACTGGGGAAAGGAGGTAATGTTTGCTTATGTTTATATCTGCAGAACCCGTACAATTTTACGTAAGAATAGAATAAATATTGTTTGTTTGAACAATGCAGAATGTCTGTTATTCCGGGAATTTGAGGGGGGGTGGTGGTGGAGTGAAAAGCGCTGTGGTCAGTTTAAGTGGCTAGAGTTGTGTTCGGTCTATTTGTCATTGGACTGAATCACTCTGCGCATATCTGGACACGTTTGGGGATTGTTTGTTTACCTGAGTGAATTCCTGTAATTTGACTATACTTTCTGATAGGGGCAGATTTGTAGATCTTCATTCTATCAGATCCCTTCACATGTTTTAGTGCTGAACTGCTCATCTTAGCTTTATCTCAGACCCTGCCCAGATGAGAGCCTTGAGAACGCAGCTGACCAAGAAATCCTTTGAGATCCACTTGTCATTTCTTCACTTTGTGCGAGAGTTTTACGAGAAGGGGAATTTCCAATACATTTTCCCCATAAAAGTAGATGAGGGAGATATTAAGCTTCCATAATCAAAAACTTCCCCATAAAGCAAAGCAACAAGGAAAGCCAAATTGTCTGGGAGAAACTATGAAGTAGCTGGACTGTGCAAGAGTCAAGTGACAATGAACAACTTTAACCATGCTGCTTCATACGTCATTTTCTCTAGTCTAGATTTTCTGGCTGGGACTCTGAGATCCACACAGTTCAGTGAGAACTGATCCAGATTTGTTTGCATTACTTATTTTGCAAAGGTTTCTAAGGCAATATACAATAACAAAGGAATTGAAAAATGACTAGTGATTTTTGGGTTGCCCTTCCCCAGCTTCAAGGCAAATCTGATTTCCATAAACTGGTGGGGCTGAGCAGATCTCCTTCCAAAGCAGAGTGGTAGGATGGTGCATCTCTTTGGAAACGCCAGCTCTAACACATAATGTCGCGAAGGATGTCATTTGGATGAACACCTCCGCTTCTCTTCATGGAACTGGCAGAAGTGCTTAGGCTGATGACAAAACATCCCTCACCCGTCTGGTAAATGGTCTCTGCCAGTGAATCGTCTGCAATTGATCTCAGCCCATGGATAGAACAGCTTCTTAGCAAGGGGTTGAAGGATGAACTGTGCTGGAAAGGACAGATGAGGTCATACATGAGGTCATACATGACTTCTTACAGTCAGTACAGCAGCACTCCGGGCATGTCTGTGGAGATGGAGGCAGGGGGTGAAGTGTGAGCAGAGAGACGGAGAAAGGTGATTGCTCCAGTCTTGTTTTGAGCTCACTGCACATGAAGGAAAGCAGCAGTGCTTTGATAGGCAGGTGTGTCTGTTCTCCTAGGCACAACCTGGGGAGCCCAACAGTGCTGGAAAGCCAGAGACTTAGCACGTAGATCTATTGAGGTCCTACTGTTTGGGTAGCTCTGAGGAGCAATGAGAAGACAGCATTCGGTCATCAACATTGGTGTTTAGTCTCTGTGGGTTTTTCCTTTGCTGATTGCAGTTTAGTGCCCCATGGGGTGGATGTGACATCTGTGGGCAAGTGCATAATTTCACAGTGCTAAAAGTCTTCATGCAGCCCAAAATGGCTCTGCAGCCCAAACTCTTCTCCTTACTTTTCTGCTTGCTGCAGCACCATGGAAATGACAGCTATTTTCAGACTTACAGAGATGAAGCCATGGAGTATCTGAGCATCCTAGCATTCCTTGCCTCCCAAGGCAGTGCTTTCAAGAGCTCATTCCCTCTCACAGCTGCAAAGGAGGGCAGAGAAGGGCCAGCTGCATCCTTGGGGGACTGCAGCAAGAATTAGGACTACATCAGTGGAAAGACCAGATCAGGAGGAAGAACTTTTATTGACAGCCCTACCAAAAAGAGATGCGGGCCTGGGCTTTCAAGTCAGGGATGGCTGGATTGGGAATTCTGGTATACATAAAAGCAAAAGAGCTATAAATGCAAGAGATTAGAAACATTGCAGAGATGCCAACAAAGATCCAGGCCTTGTCTTGGTGTAAACTTGAGTGAATGCTATTTGGGCTAGGGAGTAAAGTCATTTCAGAGTGTGGGAGAGTGGGATGGAAAGGGGCCCACTTGTCTCAAGAAAGACAATTTTTATGAAGACACTAGCTTCCATCTTAATTGCCCTCCCACACATTTAAGGACTGGATGTCCTGCTGAGTTTGGTGCAGCAGTAGGGTGGGAGGGTGCTGGCTAGGAGGGTGCTTGGGAGTAGGAAATGTCCATTTTGCCTTAGGGACAGGGCTGTTTACAAGCTGCCAGTGTTGGTGGATTATTTCTTTAGGTCATGGCGTGCCAAGTATTGTTTAGTTTAATAGCTCTGTTAATAGGATTATATTTGCCTAGACTATTACGTGAAGGAAAAAGATTCCTACTTTGAAAGGAAAAGACACTTCAGTAATGATGTTGCAAGACACACATCTGTCGTCAAATGCTGCTTCTAAGCTCAGATGTCTCTGGGCCAGTGCCAAGGTTTCTTCTCATGCTTTACCACTTGGACCAGGGAGGAACACACACACGCACACATCCATGCCTAGGGAGCCTGTTGGTAGCTTTGCATGCAGAGCCTGTGCGAGGAGTGTTGAGGGTCTGTGCTTTCTGTGAAGATGTCCTTGAGCAGGGGATATCAAACTGGCATAATGAGGCTACAGTCAGTGGGATCCAACCGAATGGCACTGGTTCCCCAGATAAAGCTGGGCGACCCCATACTGGTGAGCTTTGTGGATGAAGGGCTAGATCATGGTCTCTGTCAGAGCTCCTCCAGGGCATGAATTTACTAGTCCTTCTGGGAAGATCCAAGGAGCACAGCTGGGACCTTGGTGTAGTGCACAGCTCTCTAGCTTGAAGGCTGCTGGTCTTGTGTTCGTCCCCTGTCTCTGCCAAGAACATTTCTGTTCCTTTAAACACCTGGCTCCATGTCTCTTCTGCTTTACTCCTGCCACCACCCAAGCAGGGTCAGGCAGCTGCTGGCAAGTGTGAATTGTGACAACTTGATATATGCAGTAGAAAGTGCTGTTAGCAGAATAAGAGCCTGAGAGAAGTGGGTTTCAATTGTGGAGCTCCAAAAATTGTTTCCCAGTAGGACTGTAGGCTCCTGAGCAGCTTAGCTGCTCAGCCATGAAGTCTGGCTTTCTGAGCTATCTGCAACAGTTCAGAAATCAAACATGGATAATTTCCCCAGCAAGCAGCTAGAATAATGCGTCACAGGACTTAGTCATTGATTTATGCCTAAACTTTGGAGCCAGGGTATTTGAGGAAGTCATTACCAGGTTTTCAACAGAGGTGAGCCACCGAGAAACGTGGCTTCGTAGCACGAGGTTCACCTGTTACTGTCTCTGTCCAGGCAGCCAAGAAAGCCAGCTAGGAAGTAAAAAAAGAAATAAAACAATAAAAAAAATAAAAAAAAAAATGATCCCAGTATAGGTTGCAGCCTTATTCTATAGAAAAGGACTAATAAGCAGCACACTAAGTGCTGGCAAGTGGCTGGTGTTTCTGGATGGGTGAGAGTCTGTCAGTTCCTAGAGAAGCATAGGGGATGCAAATAAAGAACAAAATGATAACCATGCCCCTTTTTTCCTAAGGGCTTTTCCTTCTAGGGGTTGCAGAACGGTAACAGGCAGAGAGCCTTTTAAACCCAAGCCTGTTCATCCTTGAACAGTCCCTGAACAGTCTCAGATGGGGGTCATCATTGGAGTGACTGTTCAAACACAGCAGTGGTGGAAGGTGACCAGCTGCCTGGGTGTGGGCACCCAGAACTGGCTTCCACTTTCACAAATACTCTAACTGGAGTGTGGGCATAATCAGAAATATCTCTGGCATGCACAAGTCCCTCCATCAAAGCTAATATGTATATGGTTTTAACGTCTTCTCCACTGTCCTCAACCCAACACCTGTTTTCCCCAGCCCAGAAGTCCCTGCTGCTTCTTCTGTCACTTCCAGTTGCTCTAGGTGACTCAGGTTCCTCATGCCTGCAAATACTCTAACTGGAGTGTGGGCATAATCAGAAATATCTCTGGCATGCACAAGTCCCTCCATCAAAGCTAATATGTATATGGTTTTAACGTCTTCTCCACTGTCCTCAACCCAACACCTGTTTTCCCCAGCCCAGAAGTCCCTGCTGCTTCTTCTGTCACTTCCAGTTGCTCTAGGTGACTCAGGTTCCTCATGCCTGCCAAAGAGTGCTCCTGGCCCCAGCTGGCCCTTTGAACTTCATGTGGGAGAATGTCACATTTGTGGTTTTCTCCTGGTATCACCTCAGTTCCCTGGACTGTGAACTGGATTGCTGTGCTAGAGGTGTTGGCAAGCATTGCCTGCAAAATGTCATGAGTGGAGAATCCTGCCTCTAACCCTAATTCTGTCACGAAGACCATGGTTAGGCACTTCGTTTCACCATGTCATCTAAGAAGGCTGTGGACTAGGACAGACAAGAGAGAAAAGTATGTCCAGAGGATGATGTGGATCTCAAGTGGGCTGATTTGCCCTTTTGGAGTGGTTGACATGGACTTTGCACCAGCCAGGCCAGCTGGGGTGACTCCAGGCTTGTGTGACCTGAGGACACTCATCATCCTTTGACTTCCCCACTGGTTTCCAGCTGCCATGCTCTGTGTCATATGGCTTGACATGGCAAAGGCTGTTGTGATTCAGGGTGTAGAGGTGACAGCATGGAGGACTCCTACACAAGACCTCCTGTGAGAAAAATTCATCTGGGAAGCACAAGTCCTGGATGTAGCAGATGTTGCGAGGGGCCTCTGAGGTCTGGGCACAGTGGCCCAGCCACCCTCCCAGGCGTTAACAGAGGCAGATGCTGGGACACAGAATGTGACAGGCAAAAAGCACTGGTGATGTCTCAAAGACCAGGGCCAGTCGGAGATGGATTGCTTGACAGACATTTCTGAATGTGGGAGTGCCGGGGGAGACTGCCAAAGGACTGGGGGGAGCAGGGCCTGGTCCGTCTGGCTCCATCTCTCTACCCTGATGCATGCGACTGAAAGAGACAAGAGTCACAGAGACTGTTCTGAGCTGTCTCCTGTCACCCTGTGCCTCTGAACCGTGGGAATCTTGCTCATGGTTTGGGACACTAAGGGACTCTGCTTTTTTACTGTGCAATGTGTGATGTCTCAGAGCAGGATGGGGCCTTGAGTTATTTATGGGCATTACTAACTTAGTCAGCTGCACTGAATTTGCCTTTAAAGTTATCATCTTACCTTTGGGGAACCCAAAGGACAGGACTGAGTGGTGGGGTCACTCTAAGTTTTATGCCTTAGCTGAGAAGAGAAGCAGAACAACTTGGCTGTGCTCTAAACAGAGGCAGATGGGACAAGCATTTCCATTGCTTATGGATCAAATTATTCAGGGTCGAATGATTGCCAGAGAAGGTCATTATAACTTCATTATGGCACAGAAGGCAGAAAAACCACTTCATTATGTTAGACCAAAGAATTGCAGACAGAGTCCTAAAGCAGACTCTGACTGGGAATGGTGGAAAGGAGAAGAATTTTCTCCCCACAAGTTGGGGGAATGTATGGGATTAAAACCTGTTATTTTACCAGAAATTCTGCCATGTCTACACAAGTAGACATGGCAGAATTATAGAGGAAGATACTAATTTCTGTGTACACTTACCTGATTTAACAGAAGTCTCTGAGACAGTGAAAAGACTCTTTCATCAGCACTGGGGGCATTTAACACCATAGAAAGGGAAGCACCATAGAAAGGTGCAAACATTTCCCTGTAGCCTCTTAATTTCCACTGTGCCAGTCTAAGGTCCTCACTAGTCCTTATGCAGCACTTTTCCACTGCTTGACCACTTGAGCATGCCTGGGGTGCACTGTAAGCTTTCAGCTGAGACTCTGGCCCTCTCCCTGGGGTTCTCTCCTGCTTGCTTCAAATTTAGCTGTGCTCATGGAGGCATAGTGCAAAGGGCCTCCAACATGAAACTTCCTTTGGGGCTAAATGAGGCCAAAGGAGATCAGGCAGACTTGTCCACCAGCTTGTTTTTCTGCAGTGCTATCAAAGGCTTGGTCTAAAACAGCTTGTCGGCAAAGGCTGAGCAAGGCTGGCTGGGCCCTTGGATGCTTCCTGCAGTTTCTTGTGCATTGCATTTGCCAGAGTTGTAGGTCATCATTAATGGGGCTGTGCTTGGTGGTTAGGGGAACTGCTGGGACTTGCGGCCTTGCTTTGTCTAGCACACGGGCATCCTGAGCAGGAGAGATGCCAAAGTGCTCCATTATATAATGCAAGTTTATATATTTAAAAATGATATCTGCAGGGGAGTCAGTGCAAGTCTCCTGTCTGGAGCACAAAAGCACATACATTTTGGGTTTCTGACTTGCCCTGAACTCTCTCTTCACTGATGCACTTACCTGTGCTAGTTAGATAAAAGCCTGCAGGGTTATGTGCATGATTGCGACAACTGTATCTTTGATTGCCATGTGGACATAATGCAGATCGTAACACATGACCTGCGTCAGAGCCTGACGTTTCTTCCTGTAAACTATTCAGCAGATGTTTATAAATGTATTTGTAATCTTTAGCTGGTAAGATCAGCTTAGAAACATTTTACAAACAGGAAGGAATATCTAGTTCTTCAGTTATTTTATTTGCAATGTATAATTCACCCAGGTGTATCTGTGAATTGTCCCCTAGCCTGAGAAGCCTAAGGTATGGAAGCCTTCAAACTAGTTCTGAGAAGTTCATCCTGTTAATTGACACGGCATTCCAGAAGAAAACTCTTTTCTTTTTGTGGTTTGCTATGAGAAAGATTTTTCTCAGCTTTAATATCTGCAGGGGGTAGTTACAAAAGCAGTTGGTCTGTCATTAAAGGAGGATGGAGGACTCCTGTCTGGCTGAGCAGCATGTTCATTCTCCTCCATTAACTCTCTGCTGAGATCTACAACTGAGCTGACCAAATGGTGTCAAATTGCATTTTTTCAAGGTATTCTCCTCTTATTCTGTGAAGTCTTATCAGCTCTTGGCTTACAACGAGGAAGCCAGAACAGTAAAAGGAGAGATTGCTTTATGTAATGTCTAGACTTAATGAAAGCAGAAAGTACCACACCTCTCATGGGACACCCCCTTTCAGAAATATCTAGGAGAAAGATGGTTAGAATTAAATTTTATAGGGACATTTAAATTCTCTTGTGGAATACTATGCCAGAGATAACCCTGTGTGAGACTTAGTGACATACTTGGTCTATTATCATGATCAACAGTTTTACAATTTTTTTTTTCTTACTGCACTGTGTCTGTGGCACAAGTCAATAAGCCAAAAGCTGTACTGGGAATTCAAAATGGAAATTAAGCCTGATATAAGTTTCCTCTGCATATCACCAATAGCCAGACTGCTGAGGGCATCCAGCTCTGCAGTAAATTCCACTTTGTTCTTATAGAAAGGTGCCTTAGGTCTCTTCCAAGCCACTTCCCCAGGTTGTTGCTGATAAGGGCAAATGATCAGCTTGTGACTATTGCCGTGAGCTTTTGCCTGCATGGTCTGCTGCATAGCTCTGGGGTGAGTGAGAAGTCCAAGTTATACAGGCACTGTGGCTGGCAGAGAGGAAGAGATCGAAGATGTATTAATGTGCCAGCTGACCACCTAGGCTCCTTATAGCCTGTCCATTGCATGACCAGCCCTGCTCTGCTAACCTGTTTGTGAGGGGTGACACACAAGGCACAACAACTCTGCCTGTAGGGCGGCTCCCAGGGTCCTCCAAGGAAGGGAGGTTATGTGTGGTGCAGAGGAATGGAGGCAGCGGGGGCATGATGGGTGAGGGGCATGAAATGGAGATGCCCAGCAACTGCAGGGCTGATGCTGCATCTTCACCCTTCACATGTAAGCAAGATTTCATCTCTATGCATCTGGGTATCACTCAGCTTCTTCTGGATGTGGCTTGCCAAGGAACTGTGGTGGGACCTCAAGTCCCTAGAGATAGTTTAGGCATTGCTGAGGCAACTTCTGCACTGTGAGACCTTCTGGGAGACAAGCTGTGTTCCAAGACTGGGAGACAGTGTGGATATGCTCCTGGCAGGTGTGTGTTTGCCCTACCTTGCCCAGTCCTCTCCAGCTCTTCCAAAAGGGTGCATCAGTTCCTAACGGCACGGATGGGTCAATGCATCCTCGGGACATGGGTGTCAAGAGGACCAAGCTGACTGCTTGGAGCTGGGAAGGAAAATGCGAGGGAGAAACACCAGCAAGTTGAAGAGAAACTGAGAATCTGATGCTGGGAAAAGCAGAGCAGATAGCCAGAGGCAGGGATAGGCCAGGAAGGGAAGCTGAACGAATGGACTGAACCTAAAGACCAACCCAACCAACTATTAACACCAAGCCTAAGCATCCCCTTGCCCATCCTAAATGCTCCATCAACTCCCAGTTTACCCTGAGAATTTACTTTTGCTACACCCAGAGAAAGGTAGGTCCTCCTGGCAACATTCGCTGTTGGGAAGGTACTTTTTTTGGTGGACCTACCCAGAGGGGTGCCAAGTGCTGCTGTGTTAGTGCAGTTTTCCACTGTCCTTCACTCCTGGGCCTTTGGTGATCTCATGTGGCCTCACTTAAGGTTTCGTTTGAGGGAAGAGGGATTTGAGGGATATGCTGACAGACAGTACCTCTGATCAACAGTACTGTGTCTGGTTCTTATGCAGCTGGGTCTGGGGCTCTCATTCCCACTCCTGCCTGCAGTAGTACTGACACAACATAAGGCTCTTAATTTTTAAGAAGTTATCTGGTGGCTACCCTGGTTGTCTGCAAGGAGGGAATTTCCCTGAATTACTACTTCTTAGGGCCTGGAGGTCTCCTGACATGTTGAGTCTTGGGCAGTGGGCCAATCTTTGTGCCCCAGCTCCCTCTAGCCCCATTGCTGACTTACACCAGCCTGGCCTGGTCTCCTGCAGCCATCCCCCACCTCCAGCATAGGCCTACAGGAGCCACAGTCCCAGGGAATTCGGTGCTTGGCCCAGAGCCTCCCCAGCCTGCCCCAATGCCCTGTCCCCAAAAAGCAAGTGGCTCATATCTGCTGCTTGTGCTTGCTCTGCCACCTAGAAGCATATCAGGTTCTCCAGCTGGGTTTCTGGCTCAGAAGGTCTAGGCTGGGGAGGTGTGGTGCTGACCTTGTCCAGGCGTGCTGCTAGCCAGGAGGATAAAAGCAGGGGATGGTGGTTGCATTGTAAGGTGCGTAGCCTCCTTCTCTCTGGAGGGCGGGTGCACTGAGCTCAGACCTAGTGCATGCCTGTGGGAGGAAGCTAAGTCTGGCCTTAGTTGGTGTTTAATTGCACATGCAGATGAGTCTGGCACCAGGCAGCAATCCTACATGAAGCAAAGAGCCTGCCTGTCTCCTCCATGGAGAGGAGCAGACTGAGTAGCAACTATGTACACATGGCAGGGGGTGAGGTGTGTAGACCCTGCAGGCAGCCAGTGTGGGACAGCACACTTCCCGTAGCTCCACATGCTGAAGTCCTGCACAGCCTGGCCTCCCCAGTCTGGCAGATGAGCAAGTTGCTGGGGTGGAGATTCAGGAGCAAAGGTACCTGAGGGGTGCTCAGCAGGGGAGTCTGAGCCAGCTGGAGACAGTGCGAGATCTGCTCCTGACCAGCCAGGAGGGAGCAGTGGAGAAAATGAACACTATCTTCGCAAGGACTTCAGGAATTGTTCCCTTGTTAATAGAACTGCAATTTGTGGAAATATGATGGAGGGTGAAGGTCTGCAAATACTTAGAGGAATAATGAGTATTGTAAGCAACAAGCACCACAGGGGAGTATGAGAAATAGATTGTACCAGGCAGGCCATTTCTGCATAATTACACAATTAGTGGACTGAGGAAGACAGCGGATAACCCTTTGCAGTGTGCTGTGGTGTAGACCTTGTTGGAGACTGGAGTGCCAATTAGCTGGAGTAGCAGTATGTGGAAAGGATTGATGGAGGGAGGAGCAGCTGTGCTCAGCACTCATCTGGCAAGGGTGAAAGGGGAGATGCTGCCCAAGCAAATAGTCACTTCCCTTGTTACGTAATGTGCTGGTGGTAACATGGGGGGACCAGCATGGAAAAACCCATGTTGGCTTCTCAAAAGGCCGCCACAACTTTGGGTTTTTCAATCTTGGGATGACCTACGGGGCACCGGGCTTGCTGGCGTCAAATGGGAGCCAGCTTTCTCAAAGGGGAAAGAGGGTCTTTGCCCAGGAACTTGCGGGGCTCATTGACAGGGCTTTAAACTAGATGCGAAGGGGGAAGTGGATCCTATTGGGCTGGATGGCGATAGGCTAGGCAATGATAAGAAATGGCTAGAAGGACTGGGGACTGGTATGGGCCCTCGACCTGTTGCCTAGCAGGGAGACAGGGGCGCTGCAGCAACGTTGGAACCTGGCAGAGGTGAGCTGGTGGCTCCTGAAATAGTAGGAGCCAACAAGGAAAAGCCCAAGAAGCACCTCAAGGGAAATGAGGGGTGTTCCGCTACGAAGGTGATGGGGCCAGCGACGTAGATGAAATGCCTCTATACTAATGCACGCAGCATGGGAAACAAGCAGGAGG
>KL266014.1:0-18838 GCA_000699545.1 Podiceps cristatus | reverse complement strand
GCTGCCACGCGGCCCTGGAGCAGCTGCCACCACGGGACCTCATCTCCTCCTGGGGCCGCAGCCTGCTGTTGTAGGAGATTTCTTGCTAAATATCCCCTGGTTGTCCCCACATTTGGGTTGAGGGACATTAGAGGGTATTTAATGTATGGAGCATTTTAATTTCGGAGCACAAGGATAAGAACACATGATCCTCCCGTGCTCCCGGTGGTTTAGGAGCCGCTGCCTCATACCCATGTGTGTGCAGGTGCTGGTTTCAGGGAGGAAGGGCCTGGGAGGCTCCGTTCCCCCACACCCCAGCTTGTCCCTCACAGCACGGGTTTCCTATACACTCCCAGGGCAATATTTAGCTTTTCTGCCCTTTGACCCTGTGTGTCAGCTCTGCCGAGCTGGAGAGAAACTCTGGTGTCCAACTGGGATGGGAGCAGAGCCTGTGGAAGCCAGAGATGGGCTGAAAATAGCTCAGTCCCCATCACACGGCCACTTTCATAGGCTGTGTTTTCCAGCTTGAACTGGCTGAAATGAGTTCAGGGTTAACAAATGGTTAATGAACCATTATTGGCATGAACGGGAACTGAACTGGAACAACTTCAGTCACAGCTGAACCCGCCGTAGAGCTGAATCCAAAAGATTTGCTGGTTCAGCTCCTTGGCTGCAGCAAAATATGGGCTCCTTTGTCCTTGACAAGAATAATACATTTCTGTTTATTGTGTGGGCAGTGAAGGATTAATAATATCCCAAGTTATTTACCTCCTGCTTTTGAGTGCTCAGGGTTTGCGAACGATGTCCCTGCTGAGCACACCATCCCTTAGCAACCTCCCCTGATTTTTAAAACACAGTCTCATTCCAGAAACAGGATTACGGAGCAGGACGTAAAAGCTCCTTTTTGCAGGCTGGGTGGGGTGAAGGTGCTGCTGCTCCTCCCAGGCACGGGGCAGGACCTCAACCACGGCCATTTGATGGGGAACGGTGACGCAGGCAGAAGGCAGCGGTGTTTCAGAGAGTGTCTGGAAAACCTCCAGAGGCTTGGAGGGGATGGAGATGGGGGGAAAGTTATTGCAGGAGCCGTACTGCTGCCTCTCAGAGGGGTAGCCCACCCAGGGCTTGCCAGGAATGGGCTTCATCCACTCCCTGCAAATCTGGGGACCTGCAAAAGACTTCACAAGCAAGCAGGAAGGTTTAGACACGCTAGGCAGGGCTCTGCACCATGGCTGGCCACCTTCCAGAGGCTCGCCTGCTGGGAAGAGGGTGTTTCCCCAGGAAGATGAAGTGTCCTGGGCAGCACACAGTGGAAGGACGTCTTTCCACGATGAGCTCTGCTGCCTGTGGGGCTTCCCTTTGAAGGGTGCACTGGTGAGGTGACTGGGTGCCGGTGAGTTCATCGCTGGGTTAGCTCTCTCCCGGAGCTGCCGGAGCTGCCCGACTGGCCGGCTGTGGCCTGGGGCTGCTAGGCCTGTTTGCCAGGCTGTCTGCTCCTGACGGAGAGGCTGTCGAGTTCCGAGCCCCAGCAGGCTGAGGAGCTGACACTAGCAAAGTTCTTGCTGCAGTTTAAATTCAATTTAATAGTTTTCATCATGGAAGGGTGACGTCCCCATGCACACGCTCATTTTGTTGGTGTGGGCGGGTTTCGCAATCGCGAACGCACCTTTGAAAAGTACACGCATCGTCTCCCTGAGCTGATGGGGTAAGATGTGGCTCCGTAGGGGTGACGCCACGCCTGCATCGCCCGCATGCTGCCCGTGCCAGCAGGCTGGCCCAGGCAATGCATGCCCGATCCAAGTCCGTGTAGGTAAAGCAATAAAGGACCTGAGTGCAGAAATGAGCCCAGAAAGACCTGGAGCCCTGCCAGGGAGAGATTGCAGGGAATTTTAAAAGGTCCTCAGAAGAAGCTGGTGGGAATCAGCTGTCACGTTGCTCGGGGGCTCCCGGCGAGCTGTGCTGGGTCGGCGGGGTGTGGATCAGCAGTGGCGGGGCTGGACCGGGTTCCCTGCGGTGACTCATGGCTTTGTCCCAGCTGGCAGAGGAGATGTAGAAAGCCCAAGGGGCAGGCGTGCAAGAAGAGCGTTGGGTGTCAGTTCCCCTCTTAATGGTGTGCCACGCAGGCATCTCTTCATCAGGCTGCCACAGAAAGGCTTTGGCTTTTTTATCTCTCACAGCCTCAGCCCTCTGCATGCTGCAGAGACACCTTGGCTCCTGCAGCACGACCTTCTGGGGTTTTCACACTTCTCGTCCTCCTCGCCTTTAGCAAAGAGAGCAGAGCGAGGCCAAACCCTGCCTCTTTCACACGTCTGTCTCAAGGAGCGGATGCACCCCTGTGCCCCACAGCTCTGCACTGGAGCTGGGGGACATCCCTGGGGGAGTGTGAGCCAGTGCTGCAGGACCTTTTCCCTGCTGGAACATGTTCCCAGCAACGTGCTCGGTTTACGTGTTCAACCGAAACAGCTGTAAAACTGGAGATATGAATCACGCTCAGAGAGATTCCTGCCGGAGGAGCCCTCCGCCTCTGCGGGGTAGGGGTGGTGTTCCCTCCTGGCACTGCGGGAATCCCTCCCTGCATGGCTTGGCACAGGGCTCACGGTCACAACTCAGCCAAAGTCACTGTGGCACCCCGACTCAGCCCCTGTGCCCACCGATGCCTCGTCCTGAACTGTGAGTGTCTGCTGGGATTCAGAGCCCTGCTGGGAAAGGAGGCATTGACAGTGCTACCAAGAAAAGATAGATCTGATACTGCTTTAACAAGCAATGATGGTAGGATCAGGCTGGGCTGCCGTCTTTCTCCCAAACCCCACATGGCCCTCCCAGCTCCAGTGTTGCACCTTGCAAAGGAGGGCAGCACTGTGACCCCCAAGGGACCATGTGGGGACTTCGGCACTGAGGAACAAAGGGACCTTTCAGGCTACGAAGCTGGATATGGGTCATCAATCCAGTGCTTTAACCACTGCACTCCACTCATTTGTGTCTGAGTTGCACGTGGGGCTTCCCAGAGCCAAGGCTTCTTAGCCTTGCTGCTGCCCCTCCAGCCCTGTCGTCAGCCTTCACTGACGCCAAGCGTGCGAGCCAGGGCTGGTAGCAGGAGGCAAAGGTTCCTTTGGCGTCACTTTGGCGGGGTGGCAGAGGCTGTTCTTGGCTGTGGGCAACACTCAAGAGGTCCATCCTGGAGCTGCTGGCAGATGGTGTAACAAGGGGTGAGAGCTGCAAGTTGCAGCTTGACAGGCTGAGGATGCTTGGCTGGAAGAGTTTCTGCAAGGCAGATGCGCAGCCCCAGAGGAGCGGTCTACAGACCTGGGGGTTTGCGGTACAAAGCCACAGTAGATCTGATACCATGTTGGTTACCTCCTGCTCTGAGCAGGTCATAGAATCATAGAATAGTTGGGATTGGAAGGGACCCCTGGAGCCCCCCTGCAATGAGCAGGGACATCTTCAACCAGATCAGGTTGCTCAGAGCCCCGTCCAGCCCGACCTGGGATGTTTCCAGGGGTGGGGCATCTACCACCTCTCTGGGCATGTCTCCGGATGTCCCTGCTTAACCATGGAAGCGGTGCTTGGGGGGTGCCCAGCTGCCACCCCATACCCAGTGCTGGAACAACACCTGGGGATGGTGTGTACCACCTCAGCACCAGGCAGATAAGCCCCACTCACCCCTCGGCACACCAACTTTCCCCTGCTGCCACTTCAGCCCTTGGGCTCATCCATCACCATGGCCAATGTGACCTCACTGATCAGCCTTCTGCTCTGAGCTGTAGCTGAGGAGCTGGAGGACAGGCTGTGGATTTGGGACGGCACCAGGGATGGGCTCCAGAGAGGGTGCCGCTTGTCTGGACAGGCCTTGGGGAGAGATGTGCCTTGCCCTGGTGTAGGGCATGGGAATGAGTCCTTGAGCTTCTGCCGTTGTGTCTTCCCTGCAGAAATATTTCCTTTTTTTTGTGCCTGCCTTGGGAAAACAAAACAAACAAACAAACAAACAAACAAACAAAAAATTTAAAAAAGGGAGGAACTGATAAATTCTGTTTACCCACTAGATATCATCAGCCCCAAGCAGCTGGCCCGTGTCGGCTGTGCTGGGGCTGGTGCATGCCAGGGCTGCTCGGAGCTGGGCAGTGATGTCTCGGCCTTGGTGCTGCGCCCCTGGCCATGCGGGCAGCCTTTGACGATGCCAAGGATGTGAGCCAGGGCTGATAACAGAGGGCAAAGTTCCTCTTGGTGTCACCTTGGCGGGGTGGGGAAGGCTGGAGCCACCCAGAAATGCCTCCCAGCACCGCAGGCTGCCCCAGGGCCCAAGGCTGCCTGCTCACCGTGGGGGCCTGCCTGCACCTAAATTTTGTCACTTCTTCCTGGCCATGCTCAGCGTTCGGGGCTGAGCCCTTCCCCTGAGCTCTGCAACTCTGAGCACTCGCAGGGATGCTGTACCCCACACAGCCCTGGCACCTTGGGGTGCTGCACCCCCTCTTCCACTGCCCAGGACATGTCTGCCGGGCGGCAGGACTGAGCTTTGCACAGATAAGGGCTCTTTGCCCCCAGGGTCGTGGGTGAAGACGTCTCCAGGGCTGTGCTGCAGGGAGGAACGGCAAAGCCCCTTCCCTGCTGCCTACTGCCGTGGAGGTGCTGAGCTCTGTGGGGTCCATCTGGAAACTGAAGTGCAGGGATATGTCCCCATTTCAGCCACCGAAAACGGGGTGTAGGAAACCCCTTTCCCACGGCAGGCTTGGTCAGCGGATGCTGCCTGTTGGCACAAGGTGGCAGCCCAGCCCAGCGTATTTTCGTCAGGGCCATGCCCGGCACCTTTGGGGAGAGCTGGGCCCTGCCCTGCCAGGGTGCCCTGTCCCCGCTGACCTGGGGTGCGCACCCTCCGCAGGGTGCTGCCCTCGCCCTGCCGTGGGTCAGCGCTACCGGGGGGAGAAGCCCTGCTGCGGGAGACAGCCCCACCGGGCACGGGGACCAGCAGAGGGGTCAGTTGGCCAAACTGGCCGTGGTGGCACAAGGCAGAGCCTGTGCCCTGCCAGCCCCGGGAAGCCTTGCAGAGCGTGTCCCCTGCAAGCATGTACCCAGGCGGTTGGTGCAGCACCCAGGCAAGCACCTGTACCAGACCTGACGTGTCCTGGGAGGAGGGCTGTGAGGGCAGCTGGGCAGCAGCCCGGGGGTTGCACCCCTATCGCCCACACCCTTGAGGAAGGGGGGCCCCTGGGCACTGAGCGCTCTCTGGCCGGTGGCATGGCAGTGAGGCCCCCCAGGGCACGGGCAGCCCTGCCCCGGGCACCTGCGGCTTGCACCTCCTCTGTCCTGGCTCTGCTGCACCTTCCCTCTGCCAGGGGATCTGGGGAAAAGGGATGTGCTGGTGGGCTCCAGTCCAGCAGCTCCTAGGCTAGGGAGGGCTCGGGGTGAGGCCACACCAGGCACGTGGTTGCTACCAGGACCTTCTTTCGGGGCCTTCCTGAGCAAGGAGGAGCAAGGCAGGAATGAGGGAAGTGAGCCATCATAGCAATGGGGAATGACGGGGTCTCCTCTGCCCTTGTGGGGAGCAGTGACACCCTGGGGTCTATAACCACCCCGAGGTGGGGGTTTTAGGATACATTAAAAGTGTTCATAGGCTTCTCACCCTGATGTGGCCATGGACATCCAGCAAAGGGATGGAGAGGAGTGTTTTTACAGAGTCATGATGCTGGGGGGACTCCAATTCTTTAGCATCAGGTCTCACTTCTTGGGGTTCACCATATTCCCGTGTCCTGTTGTTTCACTCTGCTTGATGCAGGTTGGAGGCTTTTTCATGCCCGAAATTCCCTGCGGATGTGTTCAATGAGGGGGCATGACAGGCTTCCATTTCTTCCCTCCATCCATCCATGCATGCTCTGCAGGTACATTTTTATAAGAATAAAAAGAGCTGCAAAGCTCCTGCCATAGGATAATTCAGGGGACCTTCCTGATGGTGCTGGCTTAAGCCTGGGCTTTACCCATGTCCCCCAAACAGCCAGAGCTGCTGTGCGTGCCTGCATTGCTGGATCAGCTCCATTTTAATGTGCAGTCTTTCTCATCTTCTGTTTGCTTATTTGTAACGGGAGCACGTGAGAACGCTGCTGATGCGATAGACCTTGTTAGAGAGCTGCACTGGCTAGCATTTCCTTTGGATTTATAGTTGAATCTCATGCCAGACCTGTTTTCCCCCTTGTTGTCACTATAAGCTGAGCTTTGGCTACCTCAGGCTGGGAGCTGGGCACCCCAACCTTTCCTGTCATTGCAGGACCCTGCTCTCCAGGCACTACCCCTGCTCTCCAGGCACTACACCTTTGCTTAAAAATTTTTTTTTTTTTTTTTTTTTTTTTTTTTTTGATAGGGGCTGCTCCCAGCTTCTGTAGGAAACTCTGGTGAAAAGGCACCTCACTGAAAAGTTGATCTTCCTCTCTGTGCATCTTAAGCATGTCTGTGTCTCCATCTATAGAGGAAACCAGCTCAGAGCCCATGGAGCAGAGGAGCAGATCTGAAGGAGGGGCTCTGCTAGCTGCCAGCATTATCAGGCAGAGCTGGGCAGCACGGGCAAGCGGCTGCACTGCCAGCGTGCCTGTCAGCATCCAGAAAGACCCTGTCTGAGCATCCGCCTGTGTACAACTGCTCCCCATGCTCAGGTGTGCAAACACACCCAGGACCACAGCACAGGCATCTCTGTGCTTGGCGGGTGGCCGGTAGCAGAGAGGACAAATCTTGTCCCAAATCACAGCTGCTGGTCTGTCATCTCGGCTTGCACTGGGCTGGGACCTTCCCTAGGGTTTCAGTGTGCTACTTGCAGGCAGTATGGCTGCACCACTGGTTTGCTGGCCAGAGAAATGCCCACTCTTATTTCTGTCTTAGCTTCTCCCACTCAAAGGGATGTTTGGGAACAAACCGCTCTCACTGGGCCCTTCCAGCTCTCAGTGTCCGGCTCTGCCCCTCATGACTGTCCTTCATTTCAGCAAAGGCCCTCAATCCCTCACCAGGCTCTTGGGAGGACTGAGAATTAAATGATGCAAAAATCCGTGACAGGTGCCTGCACGGGGCTGCCCAGATGAGCCTCACCGGCTCTGCACAGGCGAGTGCACAAGCAAACGAGGTCACAGCCATGGGGGAGGCAGGAGCATCCACCCCCAGCTCTGAGCACCATGGCTGCCCCTGTCCCAGGGAAGCATCCGCTGGGGTGCAAATCCCTGGCAACGTGCCGGAGAGCTGTGAGAGTGGCTGGGGGCTCAGCAAAGCCCTCTTGCCTCTGGGCTTTGCACTAGGCTGGTAGAGGATGCTGCAGCAATATCAGCAATGAGAGCAATGCAAAGGAACTGGTTTTGGGTTCCCTGCAGCAATTTCCAGCCCAGAGGACCTGCCTCTGTATCTTTCGCACTTAGAGCTGAAAAAAAAAAAACAAACCAAAAACAAAACCAACCAAAAAACCCACTAGCAAAGCTGGTTTGATTTTAATTCAGAGGGGAAAAAATACACCCCAAATGTGACCTAGTGCTGATGAATGTAAGGAAGAATATTAAAATGATACCTTTTATATTACTGTATTACACATTCTATGCCAGCCTAGGAAAAAAAATAAAATAAGAATTTGGCTCGATTGTATATTTATATATATATATCGTATTTTGCATGACTCCTACAAAGACAGGCTGAGAGATTTGGGCTTGTTCAGCCTGAAAAAGGCTCCAGGGAGACCTCCTAGCAGCCTTCCAGTACCTAAAGCAGGCCTACAAGAAAGCTGGGGAGGGACTTTTGACAAGGGTGTGGAGTGATAAGACAAGCGGTAACGGCTTCAAACTGAAAAAGGGAAGATTTAGATTAGTTATCAGGAAGAAATTCTTCCCTATGCGGGTGGTGAGGCCCTGGCACAGGCTGCCCAGAGGAGCTGTGGATGCCCCATCCCTGGCAGTGTCCAAGGCCGGGCTGGACGGGGCTCTGAGCAGCCTGGTCTAGTGGAAGGTGTCCCTGCCCATGGCAGGGGGTTGGAACTGGGTGATCCTCAAGGTCCCTTCTATGACTCTCTGGCTCTATGCTAATACAGCTTATGCCATTGAGTCCTTTGGCCACTGTATCCATGCTGCGGAGGCAAAAGGGTACAAACAGGGTATCTTTCATCAGCAAAGCTCTCCAATGTGATAGCCCAAGGGCCAAGTCAAGAAGAGACCACAGCTAACTTGTTCTGGGTGCAGGTGGCTGCACTGCAGTGGGAGGCACTTGGCTAATTTTGGGGTACCTGTCCCCAGACTGTGCTATCTGAATGTGCATCATAGGGATGAGCTATTTCCAGAAGCTGGCTTCTTGCCCTGACAGGGCTGGCTCTGGAGTTTCAACTCCGCCAGTTGCAGATGGAATAAACACACAGGGGGGCACGGGGGTGCACGTATCGCTAATAAAGGTGCTGCTCTGGAGCCACACATCCACTTTGCTGCCAAATGGGTGAGGAAAGAAAAGAGGATAATGTTCATGAAGTAAAGTTGCACCCCTTTCCTCGTCCATTACTAATCCCCATTCAGATTTAATCAGGCAAAGAGTGTATTTCAGACCTTGCAGCCTGAGTTATTGCAGCAATGACCCGCTCCAGAGGGGTTGTACCTCAGCGGCCGTTGTGCAAGCTGACAACAAAAAGATAAACCTGTCTCTGATAGGCTGTGATCTGAAGCACAGTAGCAGGTAGAGACAATGCCAAGGGGCACAGGGGAAAAACAAAGTCAGCCAACAGTGCACAGCTCTGAGGATTCTAACTGAGCCAACCAGTTGGCTCACCTTTTGGGAGCCAAAGGAGTTACGAGTGTGGAGGGATGCTGAAAACCTCAGAGATGAAGATAAGCAGATGGTGGAGAACTGGGAGAGCTGGATGACAAATGCAGCAGGCTCATGTGGTTTCTCTTCAGGCCTGTGTAAGCTAGATAGGTCCAACATTTGGCTGGGGAAAGGGCTGCACAGTTCAGAATAGCTCTGATGGGAGTTTTGATGAGACTCTTTCCTGTGAGGGAGTGGGGAAAAACCAGAGGTGTTGTGCTGAAAGGCTCTGCAGGACCTTGGTGCAGAGAGAAACTTGTTTTGAAGATGACATATCAGTTATGCCCTGAAAAACTGGCAGCAGAATGATTCTTTACCCATATTCAGGGATAAAGCATTAGATTCACCTCATCTAACATTTTCCTTACACTGAGTTAAGGTCCCCAGACTCACTTTACAGTCAGTAGAGAACAATAGGTACTTTCGGGGCATCTAACCTAGCTGGAATATGTATTTGAGGGTGAAGGGAACTGTTCCCAAGATGTGTTTCCATTGATTGTAAAGAGGGACACATTGGGAAGAGCTCAGAGACAGATAGACACGCTGCAGACAGCTGCAGTTGCCCAGGTAAGTCCTGACCCAGAGGGAACCTCACAGAAAGCCGAGGGAGATGCCCGCTCCAAAGGACACTCTGAGGAAATGACCAGTGTGGACACAGGACAGAGAATCTGAAGGAAAATGGGGTCGTAAGGAGAAAAATGTGGTCAATGACCCAATGGTGACAAATCAGGGAGGACAAAGCATTGTCTCACCTTCTGACACTGCGTCAGGGCAGCAGCAGGACCAAGAAGGGGCTAGAAAATGTCCTTGGGAGCTTCGTAGGCATCAGAGCAGTTGTACAGGCTTGCACAAACTCACTGTCAGGAGAAAGCAGCCCCTCCCGCTTTTGGTTCGTGGCCAAGGCACTGGCACATCCCACCTCCACAAAACAGCTAAAGCTGCCCATGCAGCTGTATGAACACAGGAAAATGTAGAAATGATGAGGCTGGGAGCATTCAGGGCTGATGGCCTTGGAGGAAGGTGCAAGGATGAGTTTTGAGAAACCTCTTCATGCAAAGGGAAAGTTTCATTGTCTGGGTTTGCTTCTGCGAGAGAGCTGCTGGCTCCCAGCTGTGCTACCTGCCCAGCTCTTGGCTGCAGACTCCGGCATGCATCGCAACCCCCTTTGCCTTGCTGTTGGGAAGTAATGGTTTGGCTGATGGTCCAACATACTCCTGAAGTGCGAGAAAGCTCTGCTCTTCCTTCCAGAAAGCTGAGACCGGGTACAGATGCCAGCTGCTCTGTCCCCACATGCAGATGTAATTAGTAATAAAACTTAGTACCTAAGGGACATTCCTGTGGCCTTCACAGCATCCTGCAGTTACAGATTTTGGTGTGTAGAAACTCACTCTGCCAGCAGTAAATTGGTGAGACCACAGAGCAGAACTTTCCCTAAATAACACCAAAACTAGGGAGTTTTCTAGTAAATCCTCAGATTACAAGCAGGCATGTTAGGTTTGACCTACAAGGCTCCTCAGTACTTCCAGCCTCTGCACTAAAACCTGCAGATCCTGCCAGGAAACACACTTTATTGCTGCTGGACGCTGTCTTAGCAGATCTTTGCAGAGAGAAGGACAACTTGGGCATCTTGGTAGTTTCAACTGCTAGAGTAACTTGGCTGCGTTATGGGAAGGTGGATTCAGATAGGGAACCTTTTTTTCTGCATCTGCGTTGTCTCTGTAGGGAGTCCTGGTGCCAGAATAACTGGCTTTTTGCAGTCAAGCTTGCCAGGGATGCTGCAGGCTGCCATCAGCCTGAGGACCTGGGCTTTTCCCCATGGATGTGTCAGCCAAGGCTTGGCTTTAAGGAGCTTCTGAATGCAGGAGAAAGCACCAGTGTCACCATCTGGGAACAGGAGGTGCAGGGGCAGGTTTTGGTCCAGATGGGTGGGACCCAACTTCATCTTCTGTTGGGCATCCCTGTCATGATCCTGTCAGCTCATACTGATGGATGTCGGTACAGGCTGTGTGGTTTCAGTGCTCAGATTTGAGAAATTACACAAATGGGGACAGGGAATAGCATCTCAGCAGACCGGGGAAGTTCATTTCTCTGTAGGTGATGGGAGGTTAGACCTGAGCTGCTCTCCACCCTTCCTACACCGCCCTGCTTTCTGCTGCTGCACTGACCTGATCTCAGTGACATTACTCTGTTGCTGCCTTTTTCTCTGGGATTGTTTTGCTTTTGTGTCCTTTTTCTCAGTGACAAACACCTATTGCTTGCTTAAGACAATACGTGGCAAACTTGTGCCAGCATCAGGCATGGGTTAAAGGCATTGCCTGCAGCCACGCTCTGGTGGTGGGCTCTGAGAGATGCTTCAGCTGAGCCCTTCTCAGGCAGGTGGGAAGAGAAGAGAGAGAAGCAGGGAGGGAAACAAGAGACTCGGGTAAAGCAGGCACTGCTCGGGGTGGAGATGGGGGCTGGAGGCATTGGTGGCCCCTGCTCCTTCCCTTTAGGTGGGTTTGGACGTGTCTCCCGGAGCAGCTGAGAGACGGCTGTTGTGTCATGGTGTATTGCAAAGGGTAGTGGGCATTACGGCACGGCTCCGGGCTGCTGTCCCCACTGCCCCGCAGTTATAATCCAGTTAACTGAGAACTTCTCACTCCTCAGCTTCCACAGCTCGCTGCCAAGGCAAATCTCGACCGTGGCAGGATCCTTGCAGACCCTTTATCGCAGCCCCAATGTTTAAACAACCGCTTCTGTGCCAGGGTATTTCTCTCTGACCTTTGCTGATTTTCCTAAGCAATTCTATGTAACCACCTGGCTAGGATTTCCATTAGTATAGAGCAAAGGCTTATTCTCCTTTTTTGTTGTTTTATGACAGAAAAGAAGTCGGAAGAACAGTATTTTCCTCCTTTCTAAAATTTATTTTATTTCTTTTTATCCTCAACTTTTGGGAGGGGCTTGAAGAACTTGTGAATCGCGTCCATTCTGTTTGCAACATAAAATGAGAATACCCAGCCCAAGAAACAAAGGAGAGCTGGAATTTTTAGCTACAGTTTTGAGTTTTACTTTTGAATTTCCTTTTAATCAATTTATTTCATTCAAAGATGCAGTAAACAGTATAGAGAAATAGTCCCTAAATGACATGCATCCTGTTCAAACAGATGTTACTCAAGGCGTTCCCGGGGAAGATTTCAAAAGGACCCTCAATTTTTGTTATTCTTGCAGAACCCACCCTCTCAGAACTACCACCAGGGATACAAGGTTAAGTTTAACAACACACCCATATTGTTATTAAAGAGTTACGGTCCATAAAACCAACAGCTTTCAGGCTGTAATGCTACATCTTCTGTGACTTACTTTCACCTGCATCTTGCTCTGTTATTAAGGAAACTGTGCCCCACAGCTGCCAGGCAGGCTGTACTGTGGACACAAATAGGTAAATCTGGGGAGTCCTTAATTTTTATTCTTATTGTTTAAAAAGGGGGATTTGAGTGAGGAATGGGAAAAATTACAATCTGGACAGTGAGATGCTTCCTTATTATTGGTTATTGCTTGTGTTAAACTGCAACGATCAGCAGCAGAGTGCTAGACATTGCACGGTCATTTAATGACATGAATAAGCCTCTCTTTATCTTTGCATTTTAGATTCTTTGGAAAGGGATCTTTCCAAGTCCTTTGGGGAAAAGGAACAAAAAGGGGAGTCAAAATGTGAACTAGAAAGACACATGGGCGAACCAGGGAGGACAGAGTTGTGAAGTGCTTGCTTTCTGCACACTCCTGAGGAGGCTGGCTGCAGAAAGTGTTCACAACGTGGCTTTTATTCTGCTATCGCAGCTCTGAAATCTTGATGTGCGTGCCCTGGGGAGGGCGAGCCTGCCTGCCTGCCTGCCTGCTTTCCCCTGTTCTTCACGTAGCAGGAAGCCATGGTACACACACACATGCCACTTGGACTCCGGCACCTATGGAACAACTTAGCTGGAAGGTTAAACAGCCTGTTTGCATAGGAAATGTCAGTCACTTGGCCACTTCTAGAGGGCTGGTGGCTCCGATAGACTGTGGGAGGTTGGCCTTTCCCTGAAATGTACTTTATTGCTTTAGAGAGTATTCTTAAAAGAGCACTACAAAAATCCCTTGACAAAACCCATGTTGCTCATAAATACAGTTAAATACCCTCCCATATTCTCCATGGGTCTTACCAAGGCATGTTTTGTTTTCATGTAGAAGTCCCCCTTCTCTCCCTGCTGCTGTCAGGTAACAGATTCACTATGATATGAAATCACACCAGAGGGGAGAAACTCCAGGCAGGCGCTTCACAGCAAAGCGAGAGGAATCCAGTATACCCAAGGGGTAGCACGGGTTCCCTCATGCCTGTGATGCTCTTTGCTAGCAGGTGACTGACTCTGTGGCTTTTGGCTGTAGCCTTGGGGTGGTGAAGCAGGTCAAGCAGACAGAAGAGTCCATTGCGGTCTCACGGTGCTTCTTCCTCAGAGCCCATCACTTCAGCTATATTTGCCAACAACTTTAACTTTGACAAATAGCTCCTCTTTTATCTCTGACAAATGTTTCTCTTCAGTGAATAAAAACTACAAAAGCAAGAGAAAAGCTATCCCCCTAGGCTTCTCGATTGAAGAATCACCTTCTGCACTCCTCAAATGTCTGCTAATGTGAACAGAACAAGCACTGAAGACGCAGCTGTAAGGCAGGAAACAAGGCTGGGGTGAGGGGTTTTGTAACTTGTCAAGTCAAAAATGACCCCTCTTGGCAAGGCAAAATATCTGATTTCTTTAAAATAAAATAGTTATTTCTTTCCTTTGGAATAGGGAAGCCACGGCTCAATTTAAATACGAATCCAGTCGAAGTGGAGTATGGAAGAATGGGTGTCACCAGTTCCTATTCAATCAGAAGGTGACCATCGCACAGAACTACATAGATCTGTGCAGCCAATCTGAAGCATCAACGTCGGGAAACACTGGCCTGATCCTGATGAGACCTGCTGTGCACAATATACAGCACCCATACTGGAGAAGGGTTAATTCAAACAGGAAGAGCTACAGAACAGAAATCAGACTGTCAGAGCCAGGGATCTCTGGACCACTCAGAAATGCCTTTTTTAAGTCTGGCAAAACAAAATTAGAAGAGGGGATGGGGTTGCTGTCTGTGGATACATCTCACGGGTAAATACTAGGAAGAAAGAAACACCATTTTAGCTGAAACATGAAGCTGGCAGAAGGACAAAGAACACAGGTATGTTGGAGATGGTGGCTGCTGAGGGGTTTCTGTAAAGCACCACAGCAAACCCCCAATCTGTTTATGAAAGGGACAGGGCTGAGAAAAAGGAGCAGCATGACTGTGGGGACAGGGCTTCTGACCCCAGAGGTCCCCGTGTCCCTAGCTCCTGACTGATGGATGGCAGGTACGTGTCGACAGGGAGGTAGTTAAGGATAAAATGTAGCCAAGAATATTTATGCTCAAAGGACAGTATTTCTGCTGATCAGAACGATCACTTCAGTCTAAGGCAGAGGCTTTCAGAGCAGCTCAACATCCTTCAGCTCATGGATATGTTACCTATATCCTTTTGGGGGAGCAGCAATGCTGTCGGCGTCTGTGCTGGCCAAGTGAGGGAGCAGTAGCAGAGAGCACCAGCCTTATCATGTATGCTCAGAGCCCAGGGAAATATCACCAGTCGGGTTCTATATTTCACACGGACCCTGTGTTGCTGGCTTTGCTGCTCCCTGCTTGGACAGACAGAGACCTCACACTACACATGTGTAGCCCTGGGTGTAGCCTGCAGAGCGATCCCACTGTGTTGCTCAAGGACAAAGTGCCCCAATATGTACAAGAAACGTGTTTGGGACGCTTGGGATAATTGCATGAGAAATGGATTCAGTTCTACCGACTCCAGCGTGAGCGGTTGAAAGACTTTTCTGCAGAGCAGCTGTAATTGAAAGGCCAGTTCCCATGGAAGCTGCCCTCTTATGCAGAGGTTTTTTTCCCTGATATGAAAGGATGCTTCTTGCCTTTCCAGCCTTTTGAACGTGCATTTGTAATCTAAAAGCTGGCAGATCTCTTTGTGATAGCCGTCTTAAATAGCTATGTGGTGACAGTGTCCCAGCATCTCATCATTGCTAATGTATTCATAATCAGGACACCCCTTATCTTTAATACCTCCTTCCTTAAAGAAAATCTCCATTTTGTGGATGGAGAATTGAGGCACAAAGACTAAACCCTACCCAAGTGCCCATGCTATGCAGGGAGGAAATCCAAATGGCTGCAGAGACTTCCTGAGCATGTTGAAAGACTCAATACAGGTGACTTCAGTGGCATGGTGGCAGGTTGAACAGGACAGTTAGAGAGTCTCTGATTCAAGAGGGAATTAAGATGAAGCCACTGGTTATTGCCTTAAATTGTGAGACCACTGCCACTTCCAGATGTCACCAATCTTTAGGAAAACCCAAGATGGGGACACTGGAAAGAAGACACCCCAAGCTGCAGCCCGAAGTTTGGCGGGTTGTTCAGTGGAGGCTGCTGCCCCTTGCTGCTGTTCACCTCGCTGCCCTGCAGGCATGCAGAAGTCCTATCCATTCCCAGACCTTTAAAATTTCAGAGTTATCATGTGTTTGAGAATGTTTGAGTGTTAAAACCAACATTTTGGTTTACATATAACTGAGAGGATTGCAGGCTTTTCTGCAAGTTTCAGTGCATGGATATGGTGTTTTTCAGCCACTGCACTGATTATTGGCTGTGACACACTCCAGAGAAAACTGCATTTCAAGATGCTGTTGAAATGGCTCCAGCACACAGGTAAGACACCATGCAGTATTGTGAAAAAGATCCTGTGATCTCCTCGCTGTTCTGCAAATTTTACATTTTATTAGTAAACAAACAGAGCAGAAAGCCAGTTCAGTAGCCTGTTACCTTTACAGTCGAATTTGAGGTTTGTTCCCCAATACCAGAATATCAATCAACTGCTTAATCTACATTCAGCACTCAACTCCTGCCAAATGTCATAGGATAAATTAAAAGCTTTTTTCCCTTATCTTTAGAGCTTAGCCCCAAAAACCAGGTCTGAGATGACTTTTTTTTTTTTTTTTCTGTCAGTTGCATAACAGAAAAATGGTTTAACAGATCTAAACCCTTTGATTTAAAATAAAGCTCATGTGGGTTTGCTACATGTCAAGTTTCAGCTTGAGCTATTCTCCAGTGGCAGAAACACAAAATTCAAAAAGGCAGAAGAACAAGAAGAGATGAAGAAAACACAGTTTACTAGAACTGAAAATATAGCTACAGTATTGCTCTCTGAACAGGGAAACTATAGCAAATAGGCAGGTATAAAACAGCTGGCAAGCTGCAGTGAACAGAGGATCACCCATTTATTGCTTTCCCATCCAACAGCAGGTGAGCTGAGACCAAAGGCTGGGGTCTGAGTAGCCAGGGAAAATTAACTCTTGCTCTGCAGGGAGTGCAAGTTCGTTATTACTTTGGAGTTGGCAGTAATACCCCCTTTCTGAGTTTGCAGGGTACCTCAGTCTTCGTTCAGAACGGCATATAGTTTCAGTGTGTATGAAGGTTACTGTAAGGTGCTCTCTGCACTGTATTTTTCCTCTTTCATTCAGTAAAATTCTCCATTAAAAAAATTACACTGCTGAAGGAGTATACTGCCTGTGTTACCAGAGCATGCTGTCAGCTGCAGAATTTAGATCAAGTCCACTGAAACAGCATTTGGGACTTTGCTTGCAGTTAAGGATTTGTGAACCTGGCATTCCCTTTTGTGGATTTATAGAAACAGACCTGGAAAAATTGTTCATATTTAAGAGGCTGAGAACAGCACAGGAAGTGGTGGAGTTTTTTCTTTCTATTGCAGTGTTTTTGATCACTAAACTATTTTTGTATTTATGACAATGTCCAGAGGAAGAACTAAAAAGAAATGACAGGGAAAGATGCGTTTGGGTAGTGTCACTTCAGCTGGGAAAATATAAGGAAGTTGATTTCAAGGAGCAAGTATAATTTAGAGAAGGGTAATTCTACCTTGCAAAAGTTTTGCAGTATTGACATGGTCCTTCTTCCAGCCTATTTGAAGTGGAAAGAAAAGGAGGGGTGGACAGACACACAAGTAACCACTGTATTTGAGAATAGGGAGTTACACGAATGGTCTCTTTTGATTAGATAAAGACTGGGAAAACACTTGCATCTAATTAGACCTCAGAACTGCAGGGAGTTCATAACATCTATGATAATCCTAGCCTTCACAGTTATTGCTGGTAGTATCATCCTAGCTACAAGATGCTTTCTTGATTGCCATGCTTGCTAATAACATATTACTATGATTTTAAAATGCGTATGACATCATCTGCCCTTGATGAGATAATTTCTATATTACAGTAGCATTTACAAGACATGTGTAAGATAGGGACTTGCTGTACCAGGTGCAGTGTGACAGAGTAGGTGACAATCACAGACTCAGAGGCTTTAATTTTTAAATTAAGACAGGCAGAGCAATGGGGCCTGGCAAAGGGAGGAGAGCAGTCATCACAGAATTGTTTGGTTATGGCAGACATTACCTCATGCACAGTTTAAGAGCTTTCGTTTGCAACGAGGCTGCAAAGGAAGACAGGAAAGGAAAGGCATCAGAAAAGCTCAGGGACCCCCGAGCAGATCTTTTCCTGATGAAAAGCTCCAAGGAATGCAGAGGAGCAATGAAGGTCTGAGAAGGCTGGGGATATGGTGTCCTACCCTAAGACTCATGTGAGATAAACAATAAAGGACTTTTTAGAGCAAAACACAAACATCCCCTGAAGTTAACTGAAAAGCCAATGCTGTGCCCAGCTCACAGGTGGGGCAGGCTTTGATAATGTACAGCCAAAATGCAGAGGTTGGTGTGCTGGAGCCCTTACTGTCTACCACTGCTGCACTTGAATAACACATAAAGAAGCAAACCAGAACTTTTGAGGAATTTAGCAGCATTTCAGCAGCACTGAAGCCAGTTCAGGTGCAAGAAGAGGTGACTCCTTCCCTGCCTGGCTCAGGGCTGGCACTTGCAGCTCCGTGCACGGATAGTCCACAATCACACTGCTATGTAGAAGTGTTCTTAGTCCCTTGAGGCTGCCTCTGGTAACACCTCCAGCACACAGTGTGCTTGTTTGTTTGCAGGAACATCATGGTTTGTCCTTTCAAGTGGTCCTTCTGGTATCTCTGAGCAGCTTTACATATTGTTTTGACACATTTGCTTGACTGATACACTTCTGTACAGCAAATGTAAGGGCAGTTCAATGCGCTGGGCAGGGCAGGGCAGAAATCAAATCTCTCCTGTCTAGGTCTGAATTTTTGGGAAGGTTGAGTGTGTCTTTTAAACACGCAACTAGGACTCCTGTCCCCTACCCTCTGTGTAGACTTTTGAGTTATTCTAAACAACAACAGAATAGCAATCACATTATATGACACTTTGTTGCGGAGTTTCAATATCAGAAATGTTTGGTTTCTCCTCGGATGCTCCGTTTGGAACTAGAAGCACATTCTGCAGTGTTATGGTTATTTATAGGTTGGGATAAAGCAACACTAAAAGCATTAGGGGCCACAAGAGGCTACTAGAACCAGGCTCAAGGGAGACCAAAGAGTATTTCTTCCTGCAACAGGCAGCAGACTTGTGAAACACCTTATCAGAAGACGGGGGCACAAGACTGTTGCAGGGGTCTGAGAGCCCAGACAGCAGAGAGGTGGGTTGGGGGTTACTAACCTCACGAACACATCAGGCTCAGGAGACCCTCAGAGCTGGCCACACTTCGGAGCTGGAAGCGTGCTGCGGCAGAACTCAGGGCACAGCAATGGCACCTGCTGGTCCTGCCGCTGCTCTTCCTTTTGCTACCTGAGGGGATATGGAGGGCTGCTGCTGTGCATCAGCCGGGCTTCTTACAGCCATAAACCAGCGCCTGTCCCAGGACAGGTGGAGGGTAAATGGCGGGAAGGACACCTGCACAGGCGCTGGCAGGATGCTCCGTATCCAGGAAGTTCTCTTACCTTGCAGGAGTGAAACAACAGTGAGAAAAGCAGGAGGGGAACAACAAAAAACAAACAAACAAACAAAAAA
>KL266013.1:0-21052 GCA_000699545.1 Podiceps cristatus | reverse complement strand
GGAAATTTCTCACCAGTTTTTCCTCCAAATTATAAAATAAAAGCAGCAGAGAGCAAGGAAGTTCATGTCACTTAGCATGGCACCCTCCAACCGTCCACCACTTCCTGTCTCCAGTGTGGCCTTTTTTATTCCTTCTAGCTTCCCTTGAAATAGTTTTTAGCATCTCCTCCTCAGAAGCTCTGTCGCTGCCAGCAGACTGTTCAGTGCATTGTTGCAGGCAAGATCCCAGTCACACAGCCCCGGGCTACCACGGAAAAGGCCTCACGTGCCCATCAGGTTGTGGCACCAAATGACCCCTGCATCCCTCCAACCACTGCCGCTGCCTGGAGAACCCGCTCTTGGCAACCAACTGCAGACGATCCTGAGAACAGCAGAGATCACCCAAGAATAGGGCCCATGGGTAAGATGCTAACGTAGCGCTGTGGCCAGGAATCCACACCTGATGGCATGGTGGAGACTCGCGGCCACGGCGAGCTGCTATGGTGCGGAGGCTTCTCAGAGCCCCTCCAGTGGTGAGTGTGCACTCTGCGGGCTTCAGGCGGTGGGTTTCCCCCTTCACCACGACGGTGACGTTCGTGCTAGGAATGTTTCACACGAAAGGGTAGCAACTAAAAGCTACCCGCGCAGCACTTGCCTCGAGAGGATCAACTGAATTACCTGGACCCTTTGGCAGCCAGTTATTAGGCAGCAATTCATCATGTTGAGCCGGTTCTAGCATGAAGTTTCCTTGGTTACTGCTGCATATTTCAACAGGCCTTTGGCAGCCGAGGCACCGCTGTTCCCAACCCTTCCTTGGTGTGAAGGCACCTGATTTTGGCTCTGCGCAGCCAAGTTGGCTTCTTCCCTGCCTGTTTGTAAGGTCCTGGCTAAAGACGGTGAAACCTTTAATGCACACCACACTACAGACCTCAGGGTTCTGTCCCCCTTCCCTTGCAAACCTTCCTCAGAGGAACATGAACAACGTGAACGGGCCCCTCTGGGGTGGTATCAGCCCTTGCTAGTCCTCTCCCCAAGGACTGCCTCCCACTGTTCCAGGTGCTTGCTGCAAAACCCACTGTGAGGGTTTGGGCCCAGGTCCCCCCAGGGCATGGCAACGCCAGAGCCCACTGCAAGGTGCAGACTAAAAGCCTCTCGCCATCTGAGGAGCCTGAACCACGATGGCATCCCTCCCTGCTCTCAAGGCTCTGAGGGTGACTGGTGCTCCTGGGGCTGGCTGGAGGAAAAGTCCTTGCACTAGAAACGTAACTGACCCAGGGGCTAAAGGACCGCCCGGCAGCTGCATGTATGAAAAGATGGGCAGAAAGTAGGCCAGCAGATGGTATTCATCAGCTCTCGACACCAAGTCCTTGCAGAAGGGCTTCAGAGATGCAGATTCCCCTCCCACCCACCCTATCAACAAAACAGCCAGGGGAAAGCTACCCTGCAGTTCTCTCACCATCATAATTTTCCATTTTTTAGCCAATATTTATTCATTGTAGGTGAGCTGGAGAAGAGGATTCAGGGAGAGGAAATCCCAGAGCTCAGCAACATATCCTGCAAGCCCAGACCCAGAAAACCAGAGATATTTCAAAGTGCAGCCTTGATGCCGTAAGTTATCCTTAACAGAATATTTCACTTTTCTCTATCCTTGCCGCGCTAAGCTGTTCTGTTGCCATGGCAACTGGCTGAAGTTCATGGACCATTTCTGAGTAGCCCTTCTCACTGTACCGCACCAGATCCTGTAGATGGTCCCTGTACAACTGGGATGTGCCATGATGTAAATGAAAACATCATCTCATAAATACCCATGCTAATAAAGTGGGCTTATGTGTTACCTCTGGAGGGCTCAAAACATGTGGTAAAGGAAAACTGGCATCATTATTCCCATTTTACAGGCTGGCAAACTGAGGGGAAGTGACTTCTTTATGGTCTGACTGGTCAGTGACACTGCAGAAAATAAAAAGCAGAGCCACCTCCACTCCCTTTTCAGCCAATCACATAATTTATTATGATACTTAGGCCTTCTTGAACAGTCAGGATCTGCCCTGTGCCTGGACTTTGGAATCACATCCCTCCTTTTACCTAACATGAATTTAGCATTTAAGTAGGAAACAATGATCTCTGACTCACTCATGCTGTAGTTTTGCTGTTAGATCCCAGATGAGGCCTGTTTCCATCCTTTTCCAGCCTCTTCATACCAGCAGCCACCAAGCAAAAGGAGGGAAGGGTTCTACAGCCTCTTGCCAGAGGCCATCCTTCTCCCAAAACAGGGCAGTATGTCCAGACTGAATGTTATATCGGATAACAGCAGCTGATGAACAACCCCCAGTTTATGAGATTTTCTACCATGTTATTAAGAAAGGGAGGATTGCTAAGATGCCTAAATGAAAAAGGAATGTGAGTCCCATTCACAAAAAAAGTCTAGAAACATGTCCTACTGAAAATCAAGTACTAATCTACAGTCTAAGTCCTGGGACCAGTTGAAAAGTTTTAGTCAGAGAAATTTTCCATAAGATGGCCCAGAAAAAAATCGAGCCATTTTAGAAGAATCTTGCAATTTTGGCAGCTCATGTGGTGGAAGTGTTGGTGCAACCATTTTGTCAGCTGCCATAACACTAAGAACCTGCAAGCCCTGGGAACCCCAGATTATGAAGTTCTACAGTAGCTTTCAAGCTGACCTCTCACCAGCACATAAGGATGTAGCAGGTCCTCTAACATCTCTGAATGCCTCATCAATGGGGGTGGGGGGGAGAAGGAACCAACCAAAAAAACTAAACCACAAAAACAAAACACTACCACATCAGTTGTTCTGAAATAAATATTTTTTGGGGGGTCTGATATTTTGGAAGCATGACAGTGTCAGGATTTTGTCTCAGGCTTGAATGGGTATTTTGTTTTGTTGAAATGTTAAAATTTCTGGTTGATAAAGTGAGAACCCTAACTCCAACCAACCCCTATGAATAATAAAAACATTCAAAGGAAAATTGTGACTGATTTATGCATGATTAGCTAAAAGCCAGAAGAACTAAATCTGTAGTGACTACTGAACAAAAATCTTGAATATTGGATAAATCTGTCTAAAGTAGAAGTAGTCAAACTATAGAGTACCTCAGCTATTCAGCAGTCAATGGCACTTCATACAGGCGTATTTGCCACCTTCATTAACAAATGGATAGTGTTTGATTAATTGTGAAGCTAACAAACATTACATTAAACATAGTGCTGCAGATAGTGTAAATGAGAACAAGCAATTTTTAATGTCATGTGAGTCAGTTCCATGATGAGTATGTGGCTCCAGAAGGATGACACGTTCAACATGGAAGTTCTCACCTAGCTCATTTCCTTCCTCTTTCAACTAAAATGACTCCCCAAGGCTGCCATCTAAAACAGCCTGATCTCATAGGGGATCAACAATGCAGAACATCTGTATTCTGGCCACTTTCTAACTCTTTCTCTTAGATTTTTGACTGCTTACTTAAAAAATAAGAGAAAAAATGTTGTTCTCCACATGAATGACAACCAACACTTTAAAATGACAGTATTAAAAGCAGTTAATAATACATTTCAGCTTTTCCAAATTGCGTCTCCTGGTTCCATACACAGACCTTACTATTTCGCATTTTCAGACTTCTCTTTTCCAATAGAGTTTGCTTGTTGTCTTTGCTAAACTAAATGAGAGTCCTCTTGCCCTCCAGGAATTCAGAGCCTGGAAGTCAGGACTCACAAGGAGGAGATAAGAACTACCCAAAGAGGCAGCCTTTGCTTATAGCAGCCACATTCAAGCACCAGGCCCAGAGCAAGATATTACGACATGAACTAAACATCTGGGCCAAGGGCCTGCAAAACAAAGCCTCTGCAAGAATCCCTTCTTGAAAAGCCTCCAAGAGGTAAGAATGTCAGGGTGATGAGGACCAAAGACAACCAGTGATGTCATGACCAGTGAGAGTGACCTCATGCCCATCCTTGAAGCCAGTCCAACGTGGCTTAGCTCAGCATCATGCTAGTTGAGCAGATTTCCCCCTGCCCACCCAAAAGCAATCCAGGAAGCCAGGTCAATATTGCCAGACCCTGCTGCCCTAAAAGCAAAGACACAGGGCAAGGCAGTTGCAAAAGAAACTCCTGCCTAGATAATTCATCAGTTAATGAAATTGTGCCAAACCAAAACAATTCTCTTACAGTTTCAATTACAGAAGTTATTCTTTATGTGCCATCTTAAACTGCTGCCCTGCGTTGCTGTTTCCCATTAAAACAGGTTGTTTCAGTGCAGCGGTTGCTACATTTCAGTGTCAGCTGCAGCAATTCTCCCATTACATGGATGCACACGTGCACACCTCCAATCTGAAACGTGCTCTTGGATCCTCCTGGACTACTGGGGCTCCGTAAAAATAAGTCATTACCATAATCATTACCAATGTAACAATTTTCACTTTCCCATTTGCAATGCTATTTTCGAATAGCACCATTGGCCTAAGGAACTCTCAATCTGGCACTTTCCACGACTATTAAATAAACCTACAGGTTTTTAGTTCTTATTGTTAATCTTTTTGTTCAGTTTTATCACCCTGTTACCCTCTGAGCTTAAAACCAGTCAAAACTCGTTACAGAGAATATCGTATCACAGGAGCTAGAAACGGAAAGGACCTATTGGATCACCAGTTCGTCCTCCTGCCAATTAACGCTTGCTCTCTGGAGTACCTTTCCTAATGCTTTCTCCAGTCTGGCTTTAAAAAGGACCAAGCAGTTGGACTCCTGCCCTTTCCCTTGGGAGACTGTTCCACAGCAAAATGTATCTCACTGTCAGGAAATTTTACCTTAGATTCAGCCTGACTGTCACACTATTAGCCCTTGTTATATCCCTGCGTGTCACACTAAAAATTCCTCTCTCGCGCCCAGGAGAGTGGGAGGGTGATCGTACTCATCAGAGCGCTGCATGTCTCACAAACCACACATTTGTTAGTCATTCCTGAGCTGAGCTCTGCACCATTTTTAATTTGAACTCATCTACCTGTACTTCCACCTCTCCTGATCAGCTTTGCCACCCTCCTCTAAAAATTTTCCAGATTTGTCAGTACCTCTCTGGTTATCAAGGGCCTGGTGTTGACTGTACCAGTTATTTTGGGCTTTGGGACACCAGGTGAAGTTAGATGGCAGGTTCAAACCAATCCAAAGCACGCTTTCTTTTTAACACAGCTTAGTTAAACTGAGCCCTTGCCACAGGATGTGACTGACAGAAGTTTGCATGGGTACAAAGGGAAACAGAGTAAGTTAATGAAAGAAAAATAATGCACTGGAGCTCCTACATACATGATCTGGTATTTAAGTGCCTGGAATGCCAAGCTATGCTCATCACATTGAGTAAGAACAATAAAACGCTCTTTGATAACTCGATGAAATGCTTTCAAGTATGCTTACCAGGCTTTCACAAGAGGAAATGTGTCTCAGTCACTACCACACGAGTTTTAGCTCTCATGGTACCCTATAAAGATGTCTGAGTTAAGTCGCTGCAATGCAAGCATTGGTGCTGTGCATTGGCCTCGGTGCAGGGAAGGACCAAAGGGAGGAGAAGCACTGAGGTTCTCTGCACCATCATGTCTGCAGTGGTGCCCCTGCAGGGCTAAGCCTTAGCGCTAAGCACTTCATCTCCCTCCTTACACCAGATCTAAGGTGCCCAAGAGCTCCTGATTTGGAACGTTAAATCTCCTGGCAGACCAGGCACACTAAAGCCCCAGGCAGCAACTGTGTAGCTCCCGATACGGTTTCAGGACATGCACAAGACCGAGGTCCTTGCAGAAGACACACCCACAGAGGACCAAGGTCCTGTGAACGTGCTGCCAGTTGCCCCCCTTAGCTTCACCCAACAAGTGCTTTGAAAAGGAGAGAGGGTTGGGGAGGAGTGGGAAAACTTCAATGCTTGGTGTCCCTCCTTGCCTCCCTGTTCCTTTTCCTTCATCCTTTGTCTCTCAGTCACTGTTACACTTCTGGTTTGATTTTGCAAATTCAGGTGGAGAAAGTATCCAGTGTAATTTATTAAATGCCACTGCAATGCAGAGAAGCAGAGTTGTGAGGTGGGGCCTCATCCTGCCCAGTGCTGCAAGGATCAGTTAAAGCACTAAGGTCTCCTCTTCCTTCATTGCTGAGGCATGCACCCCCCACAGAATGGGACTCTGGTACTGGATCAGAGGGGACGCTGGGACACCTGGACTCAGGACCTAATCTGTGGCACCAGTCAAAACCCTCAGCCTCTCCAGCCTTCAGTTTGTATGTCTGACAAATGTGTGTGATTTGATCTTCATTTGAAAAATATATCAAGAGCTTTAAGGTCTTGTGGGAAAGCTCAGGGTTATTGTCACTATTTAGAAAACGTCTCATATTTATGGTCAAATTTGCCCCTCCTTTTTAGGAGTGTCACTAAGTGAGGGGGTTTCTTAATAAGCTTACCCGACCCCATTTAGAGGGCATGCTTTTCCAGAGGGCTTTCTGGATGGGGCCCCATATACAGTGGTCTAGCTTTACTTACAAAAAACCTCAATGGCCATGTAGGAAAGGCCACTGGGATCACCACAGCCTACTGTGGACCTCACGATCCATATGAGGATTGCACAGAGCCATTTAACTCGAGTTTTTCCATATCAAGAAGACTGCAAGGAGGCTCTTGGTTTGGGTCAACATCAGCCTGGACTGTAGAGGTGGTTTCCAGGTCAAGATGGCCATGCATAGAATAGTTTGGGTTGGAAGGGGCCTTTAAAGGCCAACTAGTCCAACTGCCCTGCGATAAGCAGGGACATCTTCAACTAAATCGGGTTGCTCAGAGCCCCATCTCTGCAGATGGGGATGATGCCATCTGCATCTACATCAGTCAAATCACCTCTTCCCTAGCAGCATGTATCAGTTGCTCTCTGAATGTGGGGCCAACTGCCTCACGTTGATCATTTCACATCTACTCACCACTGGGAAATTTCAGTACTTTTCTTCCTGTTCATCAGGTCTCCAATTGAAACATGAATGCTAGGAGAGGCACCACTGTGCCTGGACAAGCTCTCCTCCAGCTAATCCCCTTCATAGCACAGAGAAAGTGATAGCAATCAACATGCTCTGCAAGTTAAGAGCCACTTTCCTATCTGTTGCCCTGTCCTCTGCAGGGCCTCTTTTTCTTGGCAGGTAACAAGGTTCCTTTAAAGGATGTAACTAATACATCTCACAGTGGCTCTCCCAAAACACGCTGAACCCAAGGCAGGATTTTCTCTTCCCTGTCCCAACCATGTGTTGTCATCCTTGGCCTTAAAATCGATCTCCTTCCAGGTGTCATGGCCAGCTCACCAAAGTGTCTGGGCAGAAATGCACTCAGAGATGCCCTGGTTCCTGCTCAGCTTGGCAAACCCATTCCCATGCATGAGTGCTCTCCAGAAGTCTGTGCTGCTCCTGCAGAACAAGCTGCAAGCTGCAGGCAAGTTGGCTGGCCTGGCGGCTGTCCCGGCTGCACAGGAGCAAGCAAGTAATGCGGAGGGCACCCCAGGAGCTGGGTGCCTTTGTGGTCCTGACTCCCCTGGTGATGTATTTCACAGTAACCCTAAGGATGCTTAACAACCCCAACCCCGTGAGTAATCAAGGAATTGAATATATAAAGTACCACAGAAGGTGTTAGGGAATAAGCAGAGAAGGTGCAGCCAACAACTCCAGATATGTGACCAAATAGACAGGAAGCCAGAATACTGCCAAGCAATTTTCCAAACGTGAATGAAAGAGCCTTCAGTGGCAAAGCTGTCTTCTGCTGGAGCCACATGGACTGCAGTGACGTGGAAATGTTACCCCTGCACAAGCCTACCTCTAGTAAAGATCAAAACGGACTTTTATTAATAACTTTTAAGAGGCTAGGATATATATATATATATATTTTAATTAGGGCAGGAGATTTAAATAGTTCAAATTTCTTTTATAAACCTGGCCTTTCTATTAAGTCACCTTTCTTCTCACAAGGCAGAAAAAGTCCCGCATTGTCACCAGCAGCAGGTGTTGCACAGGAGCCTAAAACAGATGCCAGAAAGTCTTTCAGGCTGAAAGGAAAATGTCTCAAGCGGGAAACGGAGTTCTCTGCCCAAAATACGATTGCTCTTTGAAGGGAGAGTGCTTAGAAGACTGTTGGCTTTCTGACAGCAGGAGGCATCAGAAAGTATTGAATTTTTCTTGGAAAAAGGTGATTTTCTGTGTATCGGAGCAAAGCAGCAGGAGAGAAAAGTCTCTAATCACACAGAGTATGGGGAACAACAACTCTGCTTTTGTATCCACAGCACGGAAATAAAGCTCACATCACCCACTCCAACCGATTTTGTATGTATGTGTGTGTGCAGCACACGAATAACATAATTTGGAAAGGTGCTGAAGATCTCCTCAGCAATGCTGGGCTGCCCTCCTTGTACAAGAGTAAGTGCTGCAAGACCAGGAACAACAGGAAATTATTCCATTCTTAACCAAATTAATTTTTTTTTCGGTTTCTAGCAAGCAGAAAGGAATGAAAAATGATGCAGTCTATATAGCACAATAACGTAGCAGCCTGTAAGCACACACAGAGGGTTGATGTTATTATTTATCAAAAATACATTTGTAATCGTTTTCTGGAATTAGGTGCAGGGGACCACGCTGGGCATCAGGTTCTTACTCATATGCTGTCTCCCCTGTCTGAACTTCCAGTCAAGATACACTTATTTGTGCTGACAACCTTCATTACAACTCTGCTATTTCTCTGTCTCATCTTCTTAAGGAAGCAAGGGTGTGTGCAATAGTGATGGGTGTCCATCCTTCCACTGTCAGTGACCGCTGACTTTTGAACCCCCTGGAATAAACCCATCCACGTTGGACTTCAAGGCGAGGGTCTCCAAGGCATGACATTCTGGCAAACTTTGCAAAAAAGAGCGGCTGTGCTGAAAGAAGTGACCCAACCATTGACACATGCGCACAGGGGTCATCAATCGGGTTTGCTTGGCCCCTTGGCTGGCCAGTGTGAAGGCTCTCTGAGCCAGCTTCAGGCAAGGCACTCTGCACTGCGTGGGGCAGTGTGGTAGAAAGGGGTGAAAAGCTGAGGTCTGCGGTTGTGGGAGGGAGCTTAAATAGTATTTAAGAGGCTGTAGAAGCAAAATAGTGTTTCAGGGGAGGGCCAAGGAGGTAGGCTGCCATGGATTGTGGGCATAGGATAGAAATCTGAAGGCTATCAGGCTCCATCGGTGTTGCTGTGCAAGGCACGGTGCGTGCTCAGAGTCCCCAGTGCCCAGACACGGGCTTCCTGATGGACACTGGGCAGGCATCTCTGGAGAGCTGTTTGGTGATCTCAGATGGCCCAGATCCCCCTGAAAGCACCCTCCAAGCTGCTGAACACCCAAGAAAACGTGCCTCAGAGTGGGTACCTGATGTTAGACCTTTGACTAAGTTAAACCTTTGTCAATCCTCTCATGATTGGGAAGACACAAACCATCCTACAGACCTACATTTCCATTCCCACACTGCTTTATTCAATTCCTATACCAAGACCTGTCAATAAAGACCCCGTGAATGACTATTAGTTTCTCGACCACCAGTGAGTAAAGATCTGGCATGGGAATCAATAACTCCTTAAATTAATCATCAGTTACAACGATAACTGATGACCAAAAAGCCTGGCCATGCTAATTATTTACTACATGCCTATGCAAAGGCAGGCAGCCAAACTCACATCCGTGCCTCCTGTTAGCGTTGTGGGAGGGAGAGTAATTCGGCGCTTTGAGCCCAGGACATCAGAAGACAGCTCCTCCCACCTTGCTCCTCAGCTACCCTGTGATCTCTCGCTAATCTGCTGCCCTCTCCCAAAATGACACCAGTGTCACCACGGTTACCAAATGCTGGGTTTCAAAATGTTTCAGTGACTGGAGAGATGCGTAGTGGGACTTTCAAACCTGCACAGACACCGACAAAATCCCACAAGCAGTTATCTGTACCTGCCAGGGTCTAATAATTTTTTAATCCCAACCCTTAGTCTCAATGTGCCACACACCTGTAGGCGAAGATGGTTACAGCCATTCATGAGCACGCAGCAATTCCACTGAAAAATGGCTGCACAGGCACCGCATCACAAGATGCATCTAATAGATGCTTAGCTGCAGCAAATACCAACACAGCGCTTCTGGCTGTTTCACACTGCGATACAAGTGAAGCTGCAGACACTAAAATAAAAAGAGAACAATCCACTGCCCATTTAAGTGGCAGCTGCTCTGGATGACTGCGGTGCTGCCCAGCAAATTACTGAGCAGGCAGAGGCACAATTCCCTGGACCGCGTGTTAATCACCTGCATCCAGAGGGTGAGCACAGAGAGACCCTGCAGTAATGTGGCGTGGGAGCACAGGCTTGAGGCTGTGGTATAATAAATCTCCCTGCCTACAGCCTGACATGGTTTCTTCCCCAAAGTTATACCAAACTCGAATGGCAAGAACTGTAAGAGAAGGTAAGCAAAACTGAAAGGAGAAAGCTAGGTCATGGCAGAAGTGATTTTAGGCAGAGTTTTCCAAGCATAAAAGGCAGACTAAACCAGACTCTACTTAGTTAACAGTGGGCATAAAACAGAGTAACAGAGGCCATCTGACAAAAGCACAAAAGCATGAAAACTGCCAAACATGCGAGTGCATCAGATGTTAATGATGATCAAACCTTATACAACAGATTCTGGAGAAGTCAGTGCCTTCACTCAGCATATGCCAGTGCTCTGTGTTGAACTGCAATCGTCTCCTCTGAGATACTCAGCTTAAAATTCAGATGTAATTGCAGTAATGTTTAAAAGCAGGTAATAAGTGCCAATGACTGATTTCTTGTGCCCCTACAAATTTGTTCAAGGTCCTCACAAGACTGCTTTGGTTCTGGTGGCCCTTCAGCGACAATGCCCACATATCTTGAATATTTATCAGGATGTGTGTAATTAGTCAATACGGCCTGGTATACACAGAAAGCAAATCCGTTTTACATAAACAGTCTTCTCTTAGCAAAGATGCACAGTAGACAGTATCTGAAGAGAGCTCTGAGCTTTAAATATATGGTTACTTGTTTCAGAGCTGAAGTACAAACCCATTTTCTCTCCCAGATGGTAACAATTCTGATGGAGATAGTTCAGCTACATGAACTATCAGGCCTCAAGTACCCAGCACAACCATTTTATATGCTCGCACTGAATTTGACAGAACTTCCTTGTCTGTAAAACTACTGAGTGCGTTTGGGGTGGTGATGGCAAGACACAGAGTGCTTTCTGACCTTAACTAACAAGCACCAGCCAACCTTCAGTCAAACCACAGTGAAGACAAAGTTCTTCAGCTATGCCCAAATACTAACTCAATGAGACAGAATTCTGCTTTTTGGGGTGAGACTCCCCATATTTACTTCAATGGACCACCAAAGAGTCCCGTCTTGGCAATGGGTTTTACCTGGGACAGCTGAAATGCATTAGTCACTGCAGATAAAACAAACAAACAAACAAACAAACAAAAAGCCCACAACCCCCCCCCCCCCCCAGCTTTAAAACAAAAAGCTAACCTTTACATGAAAGGGTTCAAGGGCTGTGATCAATTTGTCAATACTTGTGAAAATCAGTACAGTTGCACAGAATTAAAGGCTGATAAATTCAGCACTGAGGTATGGCCACCAACCTGCAGAAGGGACAGAATCACAGAATCATAGAATAACTGAAATTGAAAGGGACCCGTAAGGATCATCGAGTCCAACTCCCTGCTCCTTGCAAGACTACGTAAAACTAAACCACATGACTAAGATCTCCAGATGCCCCTTGAACTTTGGTGGGCTTGGTGCCGTGACCATTTCCCTGTGGAGCCTGTTCCAGTGACAGACCTCACTCTCAGTGAAGAACCTTTTCCTAATGTCCATTCTGAACTTCCCCTGACACAGCTTCATTCCATTTCCTTGTGTCTTATTGCTGGTCACCAGACAGAGGAGATCAGCATCTCCCCCTCCAATGCCCCCCAAACGTTATATAGGTATCATTTAAGAGAACTTAACTGAACTTAAGTTCATACTTCCTTTTTGACATCAGTATCAAACGTGTGTATTCTGCTGTTTTAACTAATGAAATCCAACTGAACCAAGCTTAAAAAGGTCTGAATTTAATTTGGAAAAGTTAACACTAAAAAACCCAAGACCTTGTCCCTTAGCATGTAGCCCACAACTCAGCTTCTAGAAGCTCATTTCTGTTGAACTTTTTAAAATTTAACATCTTTGTTGATACTGAAAGCTTATCCTAAGACTGTCCTAGTTCCTTCTTGGTTGCTATCCCACAACTGGTATTGGGAAAGGGAGATAGAAGATGCAGGAAGAATTACCAAATCAGGAGAAAGATGGACCTTGCATCTAACAAATGCAAAGTTTTATCCTCAAACTGAACAACTTAATGCTCAGGTGCTATTTGCATCTTTAATATTTCCAATGCTTCGTGTCACTTCTGCTGTCAGTATCCTATGACAAGTATGGCTGTATACTTAAAGAAATATCAGAAGTGTACCTAGATGCTACTTGAGAAGATACTGAGCAGATTGTTACCTTTCAGATGACATACCACTGACCTCTCATGCCACTAGATAACATAAAGAAATAGATTTCTTGCTGTTATCTTGCTCTTAGGGTAGGAATAGTCTCATGAAGGCACTCGTGGCTGAGCTGCTGCTAGGTGTTACCAGTTTGAATTGTGAAGAACCTTGTCGGTGCCTTCTCAGAGGAAGGCAAATGCCCACCACCAGTGGTTTACTAATCTAGTTTGGGTTCTCAGTACCAAGCCGCTTTCAGAGTTGTACAACTGTTTGATCATGCCTGACAATATTATGGCAGAGCTCACTGAAGCCTCAAGGGTAAAAGCACATAGCAATTTACTTATTTAGCTCACAACACTTTTCCATTGCAGTGCCTTTAACAAAGAACTTCAAAACCAGATACATCTTGATGCACTGTAAATTTGCTGCCAGTTTACTGGGAAGATCCCAAACTGGGTGTTAAAGTAAAATCTTTAGTCTTCCAGGAATCACTGCTAGCTTGAAAACCAATGGCAAATAGGACCACTACCAGCACCCAGAACATTAAACGAGTACACACTGTTCAGTCATAGAAATCCTCAGCCAGTTCTCCTGGGGTTGTGTAGCTTCTTTTGCTACAATTGATTTTTTTTCTCTTTTATTAAAGGATTCTGATATAAAACCCAGCGGCACACAAAAATAAACACAAGCAGTTGATAACAACAAGAAGTGGGGCCCTGTGCCCGCCACTACACTAGTCAGTCAGCACGCACACTAATTACTCAAATGCCGCTCCCCTTCATATTTCCACACAGCATGGTATCACTCTGATATTTAGGAACTCATCCACCTCTACTAGACTTCTAGCCCATCCAAGATCGAGGGATGTTCATGAGACAGACTGTAGGTTAGCAGAGACTAGCAAGTGAACTTACCTTGGTAGCTATGCTGTTCTCAGTCTTGAAGCTAGTTTACCTACCTTTGTGCTAAATATGTCTTAAGAAAAGCCAAGTCACAGCTTAAGAAAGCAAAGTGGTAGCCCTTTCTTTGACAGAGTTGATCGGTGACTGTACAAGAGGCTTCCTCAGTCAGGTTCTCTATACACCCACTAAGGATCAGCCCAGCTCCTGAGATACTGGTAGCATCGTGTGTCTCTAATCAGCGGTAAATCATGGCTATGACACCTTTAGATCCTGATGGGCTCTCTGTTGGTATCCACAAGGGCCCATATGGTTTGAGAGTCTACAACTGCCCATAGCAAATTTCCCCAGTAAAATTAAGGTCAGGCTTTGAAGGGAGAGTCATATTTCCAAAGGACAGCAGCATTAAAATGCAACTCTGATGCCTTGTGATCTGAGGTCTGCTTTGCTAGGCATGGTGAATCTTTGCGAGAACAGTAAGTCTTAAGAGTAGATTGATCCTAGAAATATATATGAAAAAGGTTTACCTAACCTAAACATACCCAAGTATTCATATACGCTCACAGCCAGCCCATCTGATTTTATAGGCCTTAAAATCCTTTGTATAATTGAATCACAGTTGCTCCTAAAGAAGCTGTGCTTTAGGGTTTTTTTTAATCTTAACGGCTCACATTTTTGTCTGAAAGTTGCTGCTATGAAGAGACCTGCTCCAGAAGATGATCTCATGGTGTCAGGTCAACTTCAGGGAAAGCTTTGCATTTCCCCTTTATCCTATTAGCCCATGAGGTTAATCTTTAAGGTTTCAAAAAATAATGTTACTCCACCAAGACCTGGCTGTTGCACCAGAGTGCAGACAGTTCACATCCAGACACGCCAAGCGCAACTGATGTTAGTGGCTGAAGACCGGCTGATTCAACAAAACCCAAATTTCCTTGCAAAGCCAGACATGTCAGTCTGTGGCTGCAGTGACGATGGATCATTGTCCAATTTTCTCCTCCTTGCTTTCCCCAAATTTCTATGCCTCCAAAACTGGCTGATCAGAATGAGAGAAAAACTGAAGGATTTGGGGAGCAGAAAATGGAAACTTCGCTGATCAATAAATTAAAAGCAGAACCTTGCAATCTACTACACCCCAGAGAGTCTCTTGTTTTCCCAAGAGACTTAGCTCTTTCATACAGCCGGCAGGTTTTAGTACTCTTTCCATATGCAACCCCATCAATTAACATCCACACAATTTGCTGCCCCATGTGGCAGCATTGATCAAGCCTTGTCTTGGAACAATTACTGCTCAGTGCAGTTCAGGAGAGTGCTCCTCCTCTTCAGTGGTCCTCACTGAGAATCCTGAAAAGGCAAAGGAGGAAGGAGACAAAAAAAACATCAAATGGGCTAGGCTGTATTTATGGATCTCAGTAGATCATGGTATAAAAATAACTAAGTAGGTTTTTCTGTTGCCTAAATGGCACCCATTCTTTTTGCCTTGTGGAAAGTGTAGCATATTGTTTTCATAATCAAGTTACTTGGATAACACAACAGCAATTTAGATTAGGATTTGTTTACACAGCTAAATATGTTGAGTAATGAAATTAAAATGAGCTCTCTGCTTCTGTCACATCTGCAATAGTAACTGGCTTCTTATGGTTGAGTAGAAGCCTGCTGCACAGATGTTTCTTGATATGGTATAAATCAGTGTTACATGCTGTTTATTGCAGCGCTTTTACTGCCTTCTTCCCTGAAGGAGGGAATGTTGCCTGCACAGCAACCAGATGTGACCTGCAAGACTGTATGAAATACCATTACAAGTAAAAACAGGTCCCATATTCCATATCAGCATCTGCAATGGCTCATCAAGTATTTATCAGACCATTTGAACACTTCTACAGGTCCTAGCATCATACTACTGCCAGAATTTACTTATTATAACCAGCAATGAAAAAGCCAAGCATCCTGTAAAGCAAATGGTGCCTGAGATTGTAGGAGATCCCATTTTAGTTTGGTTTCCTGCCTTAAAGGTCAAGTTTCTGAGCAGACACTGCTGCTAGAGAGTAAGATACTGTGAAAGATCAAAGCAGCTGCTTTTCAGGACATTGTAGGAAAGAGTTTCTCTGTTCTACCATCCTGCCCCATGTGATATCAATCCTTCAGTGGTGAGAGGGGTACAGACTTACCTTGCACTGGTACCTATGTGAGGAGAACTGAGACAAGGGAGCTCCTCACCTGGGGAAGGCAGCACGACTCGGAGCGCCTGGCTAAACGGCTCTGCTCAGCTCTGTGGGAGTGGGGGATCCAACAGGAAAGATTCGCCAATGACCCAGCATTTGATGACAGCCAAGCCTGGCCCCTGAGACACACTGGCTCCTTCTCTGTAGCCGACAAAAGCAATTCCTGTGGGCTCTAAGAGAGCCAGACTTCACAAGATGTACTTCTTGGAAGGTAAAACCTTGAAGTAAAACCGGACGTTTCTTATTTAAAAAAGAGGGAGAGAAGGGATGGGTTTTTCTTCCCTGAGCTAACCTGTATCTCTGATTTGCTTCACTCGTTACATGGACAGAAGATCCTGTCAACACAGAAATAATGCCAAGTATTTACAGTTTAATGGAACCCAGGGACCAATTAATAACACAGGAAACCACTAGGCAGTGTATTTCTTATTGTAATAGGAGGGAAAAGTTACATTACTGCTGTTCCTCCATTTCTTAAAATAAAGCGCCAGTGCTTTGTCAATGATTTCTCAGTAGTAATGTTTATTATCTGGTCATTTTACCAGTGCCCATTTATGAATTGTTTTCCATGTCCTAGGTTCAGTTCCAAACCCTCTCTCTTTAGTTGTACGCCACAACACCAAAAAGAAAAAAAAAAAGAAGAGAAAGAGAAGGAGGAAAAATAAAAAGGAAAAAGCAACTGTCATTAGGGCTTCAGACCAGCAATGCTAGAACCTGCCCTCAACCCCAAGTTCTCGAACTGCTGATTCCTCAATAGCTTGATGGATCCGATGCACCTCATCTTGTGTTAAAGTCCTCTCTGGATGGCGGTAAATGATACGGTAGCAGTGGCTGACTTTCTTTGTCCTACAAAATATAAACAAAAAGAGGACTCATAAATACACGTGCCTACAAATGCAAATACATGAGGCCAAACACTTACCCTCTGGATCATTTTTTTATTTGCGGTCTAATTTTGTTCCTGTTGCTTGAAAATCACCTTAATGCTAGAATACACAGTCCGGAGAGGTGGGACTGAGCTGAATTTTAATTTTGGCAGAGGACTTTGCTGAAGTCCACCTTATACCACAACTTGTATTGCGGTGTGGTAGCTTCTTACCAGAGCAAACAAGCCCAGCAGGAGGGCTGTGCTGACACCACCGAACTGCTGCTGACACCACAGCTCTCTCATTTCGGTCTTAACGGGGTTACCTCGAGGGAGCCCCCCACACACATACGCCTCTCAGACCAGGGGGGCTGGCAGTGATGGGCACAAGGAAGATACCGCGCAACCTCTGCACACCAGAGAGCAATGCTGGTAGCTAATGCGGGGCGTCTCACCAGCCTCGCCATCCAGGCGCCAGCCTCAGGGAGGAGGCCGAACACACAGCTGCAAGCCAGAGTAAAACATTTATTTTTCAGTTCGGGTGACTACTTTGCCTTCACTGGAAATTAGAAACAAGGGCAAAATGCATCTCAAGTCTCTGCTTGTGGGAGGAGGACAGAGATGCAGGACAAGGGTGGCTGTCGCTCCCGAAATGGAGAGCTGAACGGCAGTGCCCGGGCACCAGCCATGCTGCAGCCCAGCAAACTCGGGAGGAAACGAGGTGAGACATGACAGCAGACACACATGGCCAAATTTCTTACCCTTTTCTGTGGAAAGGAAAAGGCAAAAGAGAACAGGGAAAAGGAACAGAGAAGAGGGAATGATAGGGGATAAAAAAAGTTGCTGAGTGAGGCAAAAAAAAGGTAATGCAAACCCAGGAGCAAACCAGTAAGTTGAATAAGAGAGCAAAACATCTTCTTGCTCTCCATCAAAAACCAGGATGGAGTACATAGTTCTTACAAGGGCATCTCTACAATTGCAGCGCTTGTATTGCTGAATTTAAAAGGCAGTTGTGGCACCCTTTTTATTTTTAGTTTCAAATGGAGCCCACACAGCTGCTTCTTTCAAAGGTAAACACTCACTTCAGTGAAAGAAAAAATCTGAGGAGAAAAATAATGGGAAACCAGAGATCAAGTACTAGACAGAAGGATCTCCCAGACTGGCAGAACTCTGCCTTTAATGGCACACGGGGGCATTCAGCAAGCTTCAGGTCATCTCTCTCCTGAAAGTTGTTTCATGTTAGAAACCCTGTTTATTGTGACTATTTGATTAAAACTCTTAAGATACTAATTTCAACCTCAGATCCTACTAGAAACATGCACAGGTAGTTTTTATCTCAGAATAGCTATTTGATACTGACCTAGTCCCACCCAACATGGGTGGGAAGCTTGCCCTGATCCCACTGGCAGTTTACAACAAAAAGGTTATTTCAAATTAAAGCATTCCTCCTTTTTTTTTTTTTTTTTTTTTTGTGTGCTCTGAAGATAAAGCAAGTTAAATCTGACTAGCATACAAAAGGGCAAACTGCATTTCATAAAGTGTTAAGCTGACTGCAGTTAACTGCTAAAATCCAGCCAAGAGCTTTCCCCGGGTGCAGGTTAAATGCTGTAGAAAAGTGATCTTTGAAAAAAGAGGGGGAGGTGTAACTGCAGAGAAGGTGTTGCTCTGCTCTACCTCTGCAAAGCAGTCAAGAGCACAGACCTGGGAGAAGCAAGTAACTGGAATAACAAGGGTTTGGCCAGATGCTAAGTTGTAAGAGAGAAATATGAATAAGAGAGAGGGATTATGAACTGGGGCTCAACGGAAACAATTTTCAAAACCAGGCTGGAAAATACCATTGCAGGTAGTAGCATTTCAGCTTTTAATGGTGCTTCAGCAACTCACCTGATCAAAAACATCTGAAAATTGCTTTGGCTGAAAATCTGTTTAGAAGATGTACAGTCACTGGCTTGATCCTGAAGTCTTGTATATACTGGGAATATATTCCATGATGGAGAACTCATTACCACCATTTAATGTGATGGAAACACAAGTTCGCTTAACATATTTAAGCTGTGGTAGGCATAGCTACAGTACTGTTTCTTCACTGGTCATGGTTAACTGAAGGTAACAATTTCTCTTGACCCATGTGTATATGTATCCCACTCCCTCCATCCTAGTGAGCAGTTCATTCATGAGGCAAATTAAATAGGGCAGAATAGGATGCAATAGTTTTTTGTGGGTGTTGTGGAAAAACAGCATCTTTAGGAGGCTCTTAAATTAGGAAAGGATAGAGGTCTTACAGAGCAGCTAGTAGGAGTTCTGTTAGCTGCAGCTGAAGCTAAGCATTGGTGCAGGAGAAACAAATCAGGGATTTCATTAAATGGAATTAGTCCAATTTTAATTATAGCCAAAAAATGATGCAACTCCTAATACACATGGCTGGCTACACCTAACTCACATGGTTGGTATGTTACATTTTTCTCCCACCTTTCAGTTACGTTTATTTGCATCTTTGTTACTAATTAGAAAGAAGGAGTATAATGGTTCAATGATGTTTCAATAAAAGACACACTGCAAGTTTCAAAAACTTATGCACTGTTTTCAGAGTAGTATTAGCTAACTCTTCAAGGGAGAGTGCTTCTTGGCTCTTGCCACCCCTAATACTTATCTCCCCCCCCCAATAAAACGCTAAGACAATGCGATTAATCACTGCTGTCACCTGCAACAAGAAACAATTATTGTCAGCAAATAATACGTGTTTGCTGATTCCCTTTCTTGCTTTTCTTTTGTTCTGCAGAGTCACAGTGTTTGCCTACCTTAAAGATGGCTCTGCTAATGCATAATGAACTCTGCTGCATGTCATGCTGCAGCCTGATGATACAGAAGCAGTAGCTCTCTGTCTTGAGCATCAGAAAATTTAAGGCCAAAACCTAGAAAGCAGCTTCACCAGGTTAAAAAAAAAAAAAAATTAAAAAAAATTAGAAGCTTAACAGTGAGCGCACTGGGCTTTATTTACCTAAACTGCACCGCCAGACAAGTCCATGCGGTTCGCAATCACGCGGACTCCTCTCCCATTAGGCTTCAGCTGATCTTAGTGTCGCAAGTCTCCTCTGCACCAGCCTGCGGCTTTCAGGTAATGAAACGCAGTGAATACAGTGAAGCACGGCTCAAAGGGAAAAGGAAGACAAGGATTTATTCTGATGCCGCAGGAGGAAACAAGAATATGGTCTGTGAACAAACACTGGAGTGAAACACCACCTAATGCTCTTTCATACGTTTTTTTTTGAGGAAACAGCTTTGCCTCGTGATTTTCAGGAATTGGCACGCAGCCGCCTCCACGTGCTAGGGAGCTGCTCACTGTCAGGTCAGATTCACTGCATGGGGCCAGCCTCAAGGTCAGTGTATATGTTTTGATATTTAAGCCTGATATCTGAGCACAGCAAGAAAATAAGGGGGCTTGGTCTGCCACTAGTCTAGTAAAACAAACATGAAAGCAACCTGACACTGGGACCAAGGCTAGAATGAAAGGGTATGGTAGGCCACGAAAACTAATACCTGTGTGCTAGCTTTCCCTGCATGGAAGTCCACCAAAGGATATTTTAAATACTCCTTGTTTAGAAAGCTGATCCCAGAAGCTACCAACAGCAAAACACTTAAACGTACCGAGGAACGCATCTCAGTGGTTATAAGACTAAGAAACAAGGTCATCTGGTAACCAAAATGTTGCCTAAAGAACAAATGCCTGGTGTTGGCATTTGCCTCATCCACATGCAATACTATACCAAGAATGAAAATTTCTTCATCCTGTACTTCAAGAGTGAGACAAAAGGGGCAGCAGTGAGCGGATAAAAGTCCCATTTTTTAACTGTGTTCTACTATCTGTCTTAAATAAAGCACAGAGACTTCCGCAGGGAGGTTACTCCTGCTCTTATGTGGTGAGGACAACACAGAACCAGCCATTTTTCTAGAAAGCTGGGTTTACTTTGAGGAACAGAAAGGGAGATGACACCCACAGCATTAAGGAGCAAAAAAGAGTACCATCTCCTTTGTACTCTGAGCAGCGCACTAAGCAGTACTACCCACCACCATATCTCTATTGCTCCTACAGAATATTATTTAAAATGAAAGATCTACACACATGCTAATGCAAGTATTTGAGATTATTTTCTCTCTGTTAAGTGAGTCGAGTTAATGAGGTTCTTTGAGGATTTCCCAAGTCCTGCCATAGCAGTTTGTATCCTATATCCCCTCAAAAGTTTCACCATGTAATTACCTTACACACTACTCGGTGACCACTACACACTTCACAGCGATCATGTCATGCTCTGACTATGCATGGAATGACCTCAAGGAAGAGAAAGGCTTGTTTTGTTTGCAACACTGTCCTGAAAGGGATGATGATGGGAAGAAATTAAAATACTATCTCATGTTACTAACATCATAGTTGCTAAAGCCATGGGGAGAGCATAGCTTTGGTTTTTCTTTGTGGCTCCAACAGTTCCAGAACGGTTCATGTTGTAAGTGGAAATGGGGAGGAATATTAAACTGCAAGAAGAAGAAGA
>JMFS01045303.1:0-13070 GCA_000699545.1 Podiceps cristatus | reverse complement strand
GGGAGCTCCGCGGTGCCGCGTACCCGCGGGACATCCGTCACGCCGAAGCCGCAGGCGTTCCTGGCACCAAACCCCCAGCCCCAGCCTTCCAGACCCCCAGGCACCGAGGCTGGCGCGAGCTGCCGCCTCCTTCCATGTACGAGTTAATCTTTGTAGACCTCCATTACTAACGGCAAGAATGCATTCGGTCGTTTTAACAAATACAGTGGTATTTTAACAGATTTTTCATCTCTAAGGTGCCAGAGACGGGAAGGCAAACGGCTTCACTTTTTATCTGTGTACGATCTCCTTGAAGGAGTTCGGGTAATTCACGCTGGTACTAACCCAGACAGGCTCTGCCCTTCTATTACTGTTCCCAGCACGTGAGAAAGAGTCATCAGCTCTCATATACACCCATATGTATTAGATACATGTGTGTATATGTATATGGTTATATGTATGATCAGCATCTGAAGTGCTAGTGTTCAGAGTCCAAAGCAGCTTTGTGGCAGACGGTGGTTAAGGACGTAGAACCACTGGGGGAGAGCAGTGCGAGGGCCGAGGTGTGACGGATGGGACCCAGTGCCCTGGCCGGGAAGCTGCCTGCCCTGTAAACAGACACGCAAGGAACCTTAAGTCCCACGGGGAAGCCAAAAAATCTCCAGCTTTTTGTTTGTTTGGTTGGTTTTTTTTCCCTCCATGTGCCGCTGCAGGGGGCCTTTGTTTTGTGACACAGGAGGAGGGTGGTTAATGCCCAGAATGACACGGGCGCAGAGGCTGTAACAGAGAGAGGCTTGTGGCATCTCACAATCTCTGTTCGTCTCCTCTCCCTCCTCTGGAATTTAATTGCTATAAACTGTGAATAATTCATTGCGGCTCTTGCAAGCTTCAAATTGTACTACAGTTTACAGAGCACAAAGAACACCGTGTTTAATGTTTTTCTGGGGGCTTTGAGTATATCCAGAGAGAGGGGACAGTGATTATTATCACCAAACAAAACTACAGTGCCAGGAACTCTGCAGGTGCTTTACAGCCGTACATAAAGTTACACGAGTGACAACCTTGGTGGGTCTGTCCCCTATCACCACTTCCGCCTTTTGTAAACACACAGTACAAGAGATCGTCAGGTAGATTTCATCTTGAAACACACCTTTGACTGAGTATGAGGACATCGCCTGATTTAGGACCATCTGTCCCAAACTGCAGTAGGTGTGATGACAGTAACAATACGGAGAAAAAATGATGCCATTGCTCAATACTGTAGGTTTCTTAACCTATGTTTCAATTACATCGATACAAATTTCTTCCATTTTCTGTTAGAAGTGTAAAGAGACTGTCTACATTTCTCCGAGACTGACATCACCGTGTTTCTTCTTTAATGAAAACTCACCGTACCCTTGGCTTTTCTTTTTCCTAGATTTGTTGGTCTTCTCTGTAGATGCCTTATTCCATAAACATATTGTTCCAGGTACTGTGTGGCCCAGTCCTAAGGAAAATAAATGTATTTAACCTCACAAAACACACTGCTCTCCCACAACCTGAACATGCTGAAACAGCACACAACTGCCCCAGAGGACAGCACAGAGAAGCTGAGAGTATATTTCAATAGAGAACGAAAGATAAAGTTGGTATGAACCTTCAAAGAGCGCAGGGAGGAATGTATTACTGCAAAACCCTTCATGTTTGTCCAGGCGGTTGGACAATAGCATTCCTAAAAGCATACTATTTCTCTTTTACAGCACCCTCAGAATGCTGGATACCTCACAGTACAATTTGAAAATAAGTTCTAGCTTAAAGTGTTTACAATCCATTTTCCCAACACCGGGGCAGCTCATGTTAAACACAGTCTGAAGAGGTAAATGCCAGACCATTTCATTTCAGGGCGCTGATTTGGTGTTGGGTTTGCACAGAAGTTGGGCAGCCACTTCTGCAAGTGTTCACCTTGCTTTGCTCCCTGAATCCAGGGTTAAATTTTCACCGAAGTCAGTAAGTGAGGAGTTGAGCTGGCCCAAGTTACTGGTGAAAAACGGAAATATTAGGATTTACCAGTTGGATGCCAGTGAATTTGCACCCCAACTTTATCCCTGTTACACAGCAAAAGCCTGACCTGGCCTCTCGACCCTCCATTAAGTAAGTTTAGTTTAAGCAGAGCTTTATTTCCATGATCTTCAGATCCAGCTGACTGCAGCTACGGAAGTGTTGCGCTGCTGTTTTTGCCTTCTGACAAACTTCTTCCTGCTATGACTTGTCTCACTGTTAGAGGCTTTCAACAAGTATTCAGACAGGGACAAAACAGAGTTGGCAGGCATCTTCCTCACTGCCATGAGGGGCTGATGCAAACAATATACTTGGAGAAACAATCTCTTCTTTGAGGGTTTCTGCCTACTCTTTGTTCCCGAAAGAGGACAAGACAGTATCTGCACTCCGCCACCCGAATCCTTCAAAAACTAGCTTTCCTTTCGAGCGCACGCACCCCTAGCTAGCCCATCCAGTCTAACCTAAAGGACCTGAAGGCCATTGTTTTCAGACATGTCAGCTAATGTTGGGCCTTTTCCAATAGGACCAAAGTTGAGAGAGCCATGGGATCATTTACAACAATTTTGAGCTTCAATCAGGAGAGAAGTCTTGATCTGTAAGGTAGGCTTGAGGCCTGCTCACTTTGGTACCAGAGGGTAAACTCTTGAAAGCACTGGATTCACTGAGCATTATTTCATATGCTTTTCCTAGGCCTGTCGTGGGCTGACCACTGTTGCAAGACCCTGTGCCTCTCAGGGCACTATTTTTTTCCTGCTTTCCAGCCACATAGGCAAAGATCATCTGCTCCACTTAACACATTGAACCTGTAGTTCAGTTGCCTTCAGCAGGCCCTGATGCTGCCTCATGCGCTTCACGTGCTCCCAATGCCTTCAGTCCAAAGCTGCGCGTCTGAGCCTCAGAATGTAAGAAGTCTTCCACTACTCTCCCGCTTGCTCAGGAAACAGCCCTTCTTGCCTCTTCCCTCCCAACAGTCAATTTTTCCTGCCAGCTGCAAGCAGCCTTTTGCAGCATCCAGCTAATCAGGCCTCCCAGGTATACAGGGTCACAGACTGCCTGAGCACCCCTGAGAGCTTTTCTTCCTCTCCCAACCTGCTCTTTCACAGTGCTTGCAAGTCTGTCATACCACAGGACTTTATTTGCACAAAAGCCTCTTGCCAAGTTTTGGTGCTTGGAAGACCCCTGGAATATAAGAATGACCTACACCCACATGCCTGTCCTTCACGTTGACAACTGAACCAGGCGGTCACAGAAGAATATTTAGGAATGCGAGAGAAAGGAAGGTAAGTAAGTGTGCAAGATAATACCTAATGGAAATGAAATTCAGGCCTCAGTTCTTATCTGGCAGCTTGAAAGTGCCAGACTTAAGGCCTAGATCCTCATCCCCTGTTGAGCTCTGTGCACTGCATCATGAGAAAAGAGGGGAAGTGGAGGAGAAGGGGTGCAGCTCTTTCAGCTGCCTATGGCTCAGTGGGGACTGACTGGCCTGTATGGGAAATTTGGCTATTTCATTTCTTTGGAGCTTTTTAGTGCTGAGCTGTTAAACAAATCTGTCCTACATAATGTAAATGTATTCTGCAACACAGCACATTATTCTTGATGAAGTCATATGGATGCTAGGCTGAAAATTTGCCTCTAATTTACCCTGCGCACACAGCCTGCTTTCAAACATAAGGTGAATGACTTACTGTAACCCCAGATTGGTTTCAACACCAAGTGATTAAGCCATGACATCTAGACAAAGTAAATTAAGGAAGTGGTTTCACAGAACAGGCTGACACAAGACAGGCACAGAACTAATTCTGTAGCAAAGAGCGGGTGAGTCATGCATCTGCTACATGCGCCTCGGCTAAGTTGTTGCAGATCAGTATCTCTTGTACCCACAGAAAACATGAGGAAGGGGTTATGCTCGCATCATGCTCGTATATAACAATACCGCTATATTAGCATCCACCTCCTAACATTTTTCCCTCTCAACCCACCAGATGAATTTGAGCATCACTCTTGCCTTAGCGAAGCTATACCCCTCCCCTCTACTGCCGCTTCTCTCACCCAATCTCCCTTTTATTCAGCTAGCTGTATCTCCAAAGTCATGGCAAGTTTGCAGTGGCTCAGCAGGCCAACGCTTTTAACGGTCATCTGTCATATGCCAGCACTTACATGGACTGCTTGTCTTTTATGGTTTTGAGAAATGTGAACCAGATTCCAAAACCACACCCTGGTCAGCTCAGCAGAGCAGACTCACCATCATCAGTTTTCAGATTTAACACATGTCTCTACTGAACTGCTGATGAAAGAGGATAGATAGTTCCATTCTGGAGAGCTGCAAAACTGCCATCTTGTTGTTTTGTTATGAGTAGATGGAGTCTGACAGATATAAATAGGTGGAGTCTGGCGAACACCTGCACTTTGTTTTCTTCAGCCTACCCCCAGTCTGTACTTGCTGAGACAATCATCCCATTGCTGGGAGTTCAGTGTAGAAGGGGCTTATGATGCCTTCTGACTAAATATCTCTCGGAGGCATCTGCCTTTTTAAAAAAGGTACAATGTTCCCAGGCCTACAGCTGCACAGACACCTACTGTGGTACTTGATAGGGAGGAGACTGGAATGCAAGTGACCACGCTAAAGTGGATAGCAACGGAGATGGTAAGAAAAATGTCTCGTTGCCCTGATTTTCTTCTCCCAGGTGCCTGTTCACGTTCACATTGCAAGGAAACGAGTAAAGGAAGCAAGCCTCTACCTTTTCCCCAAAGTATTTGTACCATAATTACAGCTGCTCTGTTAAATTATCTTCAGCTCTTACAAGAAGGTCCTGTCAGACAGTCAGAAAATGCGTAATATTAAGGATCACTGCACACTGAGAATTCTCCAGTTCCCTGACCTTCACATGTCTGCTGCGTTAGAAGCAGCTGTACTTTCATGCTTCTCCTCATCGATCCAACATGCAAGTATCTGCTCTGCTGGAACTGCTCCTTGCATTCTGCATCGCTGATCTTTCCAAGTTCTTCCCCAAAGACTGGGAGCTCTCATTTGTACTGAGAGTGCTTGTTCTTACTGAACTGTCTTAGCCCTTCCTGATCCTTCCTGAGCAAAACCCGCAAATGCTAGCTGCTTCTAAATAAATTGCCATTGAGCTATTATTGGTTCAGGCTGTAGCCACTGCTGGCAGCCTGCTGCACAAGACATGTGCTGCCCTCACACGCACTTAGGCTTTCTCTTTTTTGACTCCGCTGTCTTCTCTTCTCAGGTACCCTTCCGCTATCTGCTGTTAAAACACTTCCTCCATTTCAGCCTAGAAGTGGCTGCATTTTGCTGGGCGATAAAGCCGCACGCTGCATTTGTGTAATGACTCTGAACTGAAGTAACCCCAATAGAGAACTCTTTCATTATTACAAGCCTGGAAGAGGCCACATGGCAGAACCAGATCTTCCTTCCTTGAGTCACAGAAATAGGGAAATGCAACATTCTCTTTTCAGCATTAGACAACCAAAAAAGGCATCTGGCTTGCAAGGTAATATATGCTAGAGGGGGCAAGGGACAGCGGGGTTCTGAACCATGCTGGCATCATTTTGGAACTATGACCTTCTTGTTGGGTGCAAATGTAAGAAATTTTCCAGGAATGGAAGGGCCAAATCTATTTCAGTGTTACAGAAAATCTCACTAAAATCTTATCAGCCTCTTCAGTCTCCTAAACACTCTGCACTTCCACCCAGAGGCACACATGTTTCTCCAGCCTGGGTGTGGAGATAACTCTGGAGAGTATCCTGTAGTTCTCCCTGGTGTATTAGCAGGGTCATCTCATGATGCCCATCTTGAGAGTGCTTTCAGCAAATTGTGGTGGGACCACTCAAGGAGTTTTGTAGTCCAACAGGACTTTACTGACCTACTGCTTGTAGGTATCATTTGCCTCTAAAGTCTGTCAGGCTCTCCTCTACAATGAAACCCAAAACTAGCTTAGTAGCCCAGGTCTTTTAAAGTGCCTCTTTTGCAGCAGCAACACAATGGGCAGTGTGGAAACAGAGGGGTGCTTAAGTCTCTGTTCCTCTGATCTTGCCTCAGGCAATATTTTAGCCCTGAGTTTACTGACAACATTTTCAAATAGCAACCCTGAGACGCAGTCAGAGACCTACCAAATCAAGGTAACAACTGTTTTTTCTCATTGTGTGATTTCCCAAACAAATCACAAGGACAGCCTTTTGAAATCTGAACAGGATTTGTGGAGAGAACTGTTTAGAGAAGGCTCAGTTGCTTTGCTGGGTAGAGTGATTCCAAAGACTGAGGGCACCTCTTGGGGCGCCTTGCAGCCAGCTGCTTGATCCTCCTTTAGAAACTAAACAAGTTCAGGAGTGCCACAGTCACAGGCATTGCCCTTTAAGTATTTTAGACTGAGGCTAAACTGTAGTTCAAAGGGTCTGAACTCAGTGAGTGGAAAGAGGCGTTGAATCCAAACAGCCCTGGCCCTCTTGTCTCCAGCCGCAGCCTCCCCCAGAAGACAATGAGACTGGTTATACCTGCTAGACTCATATGTGGCATCGCACAGTCACTTGACCTATATCCTTGCCTTCACCTCAGCCAAACACTCTCCTCCAGGGTTCCAAACCCCCTTGCTTTGAATGGTGCCATCAAACTTTGCTGTGGAGACAATACCCGGTTGTCCAAACAGCTGAGTGCTTCCCCTGGTGCTTTCACAAAGCTGTTGAATGGTGGAAGGTGAAGTGCCATGAAGCTTTGCATGTCAACGGAGGGTGTGTAGTGATGGCATGTTGTTGCAACTTGGTTATGAAGGACTCCTCTGTTCCATCTGGCCATTGCAGCTGGTTTTTAAAATTAAAGGAGCAATTGAATCAGTGGTAGGGAATCAGGAGGCTGGAACAGGGAGAATGGTGCAAACAACTCTTGTACTGCCCTGATGCTGAGTAAATCAGTCTCTGTTTGTTCCAAAACCCCCGTCAAAAATACTGCTAGAAAAGAGAATGGGGAAGATTTGGCCCTTGCTGCAGCCCTTTAATACTTTTCTATTTCACATACATGCATTCTGGGATTACCTGCACACACTATAACCTTCTTTTTTTCCAATGTAATTCTTCACAGCTGCCAGCCCAGAAGCATGCCAAAATAGGGCCAGGGCCTCTGGCTGCATATCCATGTGGGCAGAAGCAAAGCCACTTCCATCATAAACTCCAGAGTTACCATGAGCAATGATTCCCAGGAAACTGTGTTTTTCTTCTCTTCTGCCCCATCATGTGCTTGGCTTATTTCACAAGTCTCAAGTATATAAATAGGTTTGCCCTACAGACAGGTAAGTCTTAGAATGTCTATGGATACTAAAAAAAAAAAAACAACCCAAAAACCAAAAGATTATGAGCATTTCCTTCTCCTGAATAAATGAGTCAATCCCCTAAAGTAAATTCCTATCACTCTTCATGTCCAGTTGCATTTAGCTAAATGTAATCCTCTCTGCAGCACTTACCACAGGTATACCATTATTCAGGGAGTTCTTTAAAAAAAAAAAAAAAAAAAAAAAACCATCTGCCAGTTTCAGCACCACTGACCTGATGTGTGTCTACCATGGCTCATTAATCATACATTAAGGACATGCGAGGGTGCGGTCAATTTAGTGTCAGAACAGGTTCTGCTTCAATGGGTTTGAATGTCACCTCCCACTGGGATCATTTATTTCTAAGGGAAAGTAACACCTTAGGCTTTTCAGGAAGTTTTATTAATTTACACACTTTGCTCTTCACTTATATCTAAGTTTCAGTGGTTCTCCCTCTTCTAGTCTCAAACGTGTTTCCCCTACAGCCACGGTTCCCGCCACCCACCAAAGGGAGCACTAGAGAACAACTCACAGTGCTCTTCTGCAGCAGGCGACAGGATCATGAACTCGGCTTCTGCACATTTTCTGTCATTAACACTCAGAAGTCATTTTTGTATTTGAAAGTTTTATTCACCATCTCCTGAATACTTGAGGTGCAGGTGGCATGAATGCCAAGGATTAATTTGACAAATAATTTATATTGTTATATTCATTGGAGTCACATGTTCTGTTCTCTATTGGAGGACTTCTGTAACGAATCAACATGTGTCTCAGATGTGTTACGTTTGAGTCTAAAACATGATTCTGGTTTGCACAGATTTGTGGTTATGGTATTATAACAGTGTCCCAATTTTATACATGTATAGAACATTGAAGTAAGCTTACCCATCAGGAGTAAGCAGGCCCACTAATATTCTATGAGAACAGTCTGAACAACTTGTATGATCAAGTCTTTAATTTTCCGTTGTGGGAAATAAGTGAATCATAGATTTTGCAAGTACTCACACTATGAAAATCTAACTGTGAGGACATTTCTGGGAAGTGATGGAAAAAAGACTGAATGTGTTGAAAATTGGTTTTCCTTAGACTTTGAAGAGACATTCCTGGAGTTCTGCTTTGCCTTTGGCTATTCATTCAGCTCTGGTATTTCAGGAGAAGAGAATGTGGTGGCTCTCTAGGTTAAGTCAACATATAGAGCACAGAACTGCATGTCTTGAGAACCCAAAGGCTCTGTAGATATCACTTCAGTGACTTATCTTTCCTATCATGTATCTTTGCTATCCAACTCATCCCCTCTTAGCAGGACCGGGGGGCTATCTCACTATTCCATACAGCAGCTAGTACCATGAGGACTTGATTTAATGGGTCTCTAGGTCCTACGGGAATATATACAATTTTACAGACAGTTATTTTCTGAGTTCTGCAGAAATGTTTTTATTGTTTTTGATGGGCATCAGACTAGAATAGCATAAAGATCAACTTTTTTTAGATGTTGCACAGAAACAGATGCCATTAAGATAGACCACAAGTATTAAAAGCCTCTCTATATTAGTAGAAATCCATAAAAGAAACAGTGATACTCAAGTCTCTTCCTAGCTGTGCATAAATATGCTTTATTAAAAAAAAAAAAAAAAAAAAAAAAAAGAGGAATGTTTAGGATGACAGACATTTTCATTTTTCTGTATTTCTCATGCGGTGTTTTAGCCACATAACGACCATTAATTTTAATGGAAATCAAAGCACTTAATCCCTGTGTGATGCTTCAAAAACTCATGCACAAACATGTAGTACCTAGAAAACAGAATTCAGAATTTATTGGCAACTAAATGGAGAACTGAGGAACCTCAGGTATGTGGAGCCAAAGAAAAGCAGATCAATAGGTATTTACACTCTGATTTGTACCTTATGTGTCACTGGAAGTCCTCCTACATAATATTTTACAGGGAAAAAGCTATAGCAGAAATCAGGCAGAGTCATTGCTATAATTTTGAGCCAATGTAAAAATACCTCCTCTGTTGTCACACCAAACAATTTAAAGTTGCATTCATCAGCCATCAACAGACTAAAGATCTCCTCCCCGTATCCAAAAAGTTTATTTTGGAGTTCAGTGCACAGGCAGTCTCTACTTGGCTTTTCCTTGCCACATAGTTGAGGTCACCGACAGGTAACTCCAGGCAGCATGTGGTAAGTTCTGTTAACCAGCCATGCTTAAGCCATGCTATGCTCAAACGCATATGTGAAAAAAGTAAATACATCTTTTATGTAAAGATAAATATTTATGAATCACATAAATGAATTCTTAATAGTCTAATAAAAGACTTATTATCAGCCTAGATCTAGTCATTACAAAAAGGAGGAAAAAAAAAAAAGTATGTTGCTATAAACAGAAAAGTCTCCATAATAATATTGTTTAAAATGTTAAACACACAGTTCTTAGTTTCTACCCTTTTTCCAGGTGTTACACTTTCTCTCTACTGCTCCTCTGGGTCCTAATGTTGATGGTTTCCACTTTGTTGGAGAGAAAGGGGTAGAGCAAATCATTATCATCCAAATTCCTTTGCCAGGCATATGATGATGTTTTCTCTTTCGTACTCTGCTTCTCTCTCTCTCTCTCTTTTTTTTTTCTTCACATACATGTTTTCTATTATTGTTTTACACTTTGCTTTTTCCTCACTGGTCTGCAACTCCATATTACATCTGAGTTTACTGTACATTACTTGTTATATGTATGTGGAATACTTCTTTTGCTTTGCTACTCCTACAAAGAGTTTTGCCCAGCTCCAGGTCTGTGTTTCTTTAACTGGTCACTGGTGGGCCGTGACCTTCAGAACCAGCCCATGTCTCAGCTCTTACCCCGTGCCTCCGTGCCCATACCCCTCCATACTGCGTCCGGTCTACTCCCTTCTCAAGGCCTCTGCTACCATACCAGGCCTGTTATTCCTCTCCACTACATCACTATGTTAAAGATATATCTTGCTTTGCACAGAACGACTATTTGTTACTGCTACCGATACTGAAACCATGGCTGTACCAAACAATGCTAAGCAAAACTAGAAAAAAAATTAGACATAGCCACATGGTTATTAGAAAAATTGCTGTTACAGCTAAATAAAGTAAAAACAAAACTCCCAACAGGTCAAGAAAATTTCCAGCAAAGCAAGCCTGACAAGCTTCAGTCCTGAGGCCTTGCAAACTCAGTACAAACCCTGTGATGTGTTACTAGCAATGGCATGAGGCTAAAAGGCTGCAAAATCTGCCTCAGGTGTGAGGTGAGGCTCACTCATGAGACCACTCTATCCATTCAGGATGTATGAGGAGAAGCATTCCAAGTCACCTATGAAAAATAAAAGCAAGTCTTTAGGCAAAGAAATCTGCCAGCACTGATTATATTTCAAAGAAGGTATGGTCCCCATGAAAGGAAGAGTTTGAAGGCCTTCCAGTAAGAGTTATTCCAACCCTATCCCTAAATCAAACAGGACACTTGTAGTGAGTCCCAAGCCCTTGGGCCCAGGTCATCTGCAGAAGTATCATGTCAGATATGCATTAGACTAACACTCAGACCTCTAAAAGCATGCAGAATTCTGCAGAGATGTCACATCTGCTCAGCCTCTGAAAACCAGAGAATTGCAAGAGATTCCATGTTGGTTGCCCAGACATAGAAAACTTCATAATGATAATGGCTGACAACTACTGAATGATTAAATAATTTTAAATAAAATGGCTAGATATCCATATTGACACCATAAATGCCAGGAAATGTCTACAGCAATTTGGGAGCAGGATTCCATGCTCACCGCTGAAGAGGGACTGGCGCATATTCAATGCCAAACTTTAAATCTGTAAACACTCAGCACGTGGGCATTTTGGCACACAGCGCTGCAGAATGTCTGAAGCAACAATCTAGGTTGATGAGATTTTTACAGCTTCTTTAAGAAAAAGAGAAAACAAACAAAAAAATCACAACCATCAGAAACTTCACCATCTTCCACATGGCTGGTTTAGTATTAATATTTCTACATGAATCATTATGCATAAAGTATTATGTGAAGTTCTGAATTGGAGGTGGTTCTGTAGACTTACAAAATGAGTGCATATGAGGAAAACGTGTTACAAATAGAGACAAAGCTTAGTTAGGAACAATCTTTCATTTTAAACTTTGCCTTTTGGCTATTAGCCATTAATATTCCCATAATGATTTTAATTTTTTTACTTATTACTAAGATTCTGATCTATCTCTAAAAAGCAAATATATAGTCTGAATGTATGCTGAAGTGTAACAGCTGTCTTCCGCTTGGCAGATCAATACAAACACTGCCTCATTTCTTGCATTTAATTCTGCTTATCATCTAGTCTCCCTTTTCAGTTTTAGAAGTACTACATATTCAAAATGCTTTAATCTCTCTAAATTAAAAACTGATAATGAATACACCTATAGCAAATAGTAAAGTCACAGGTTTCTAAAAGTAGTATTAGCCAGAGAGAATAAAGAATTTATGCATAAATAACTGGAGATTTTTAATAATTAAATACAGTACAGAAGCTGATATATTGACTGGAATCTTTGGTTTTGTGATTTTTTTTTTTCCACCACAGACTTTTCCACTAAATTACTTGACCAGCTCTATTAAGAGACAATCATGTAATGACAGAAACATTCAGTCCTTTAATTGCCTGATTTGTTCATTGTACTGAGATAGTAAGACCAGCTCAATATTCACTTTGTGTCTGCATGCCAAAGATAAATGATTTTGCAAGTGATCCATGAAAAAATGGTGGTTACTAAATCAAAAAATAAAACACAAACTTCTCCCCCAAGTCATAACATATTGGGTTTGTCTTACTCTTGTCCAATTGAATCCAAGTTTAGTCTTCACAGGGATGAGTCTGTCTCGAAAGGGTCATTTTGATAAAACCTGTAGGTTTAATCACTTCTATACACGTAATTTTAAAAGTTAATTTTACTTTGATTACTTGGTAAGAAGGATAAAACCTGGGTCCTCTCTACCCACAAAGCCTTTAAGCAAGGGGTGACCAACCTAAGTCCTCGAACAGATTGCACATTCTAGGTGCAGTTCTTGCGCCACAGATAGTAATATTTTGCACAGGTGGGGACTGCTGGATATCCAGGCCCCCACACCAAGGATGAACCAAGAAGCGTCTCAGGGTGCCTCGGGTTGCCTTGAGGTCCATAGGCTAACCTGTCCTAACTCCACCTATAAAGACGTAATTGGACACTGGTGGTCAGTATTCTCTCCTGCCTGAGAACAACCCTGGAAAACCCTGCCTGTAAAGATCCTCCATGGTGTGTGGTTTGTTGCTCCTGGTTTTCTGCCACATGGAGACTGTCTCACGTTGCCAGGAGGCTGGGTTACCCCTGCTTTCAACTTGACGTTAATGTGCATGATTGCAATATTTTTCTACCTATAAATTATCCCCTGGGAAGTCTGTTCATCCAGTAACTGTTCCCTTGTTTCCTCTTTCCATAAAAATATCTGGAATAACTCTCTGATGGTACACATCTGCACTGAATTACTCAGCTCCCTAGTCTATTCCTTGTCCTGCTTCCCTGACATCTCCATGAAATAAACATTAGTTCATGCAGTCTTCTGGGGTTTTGGGGGTTTTTATGTTCTTTTGTTTTGTTTTGGTGGTGTTTTTTGGTTGGTTTTGTTCTTGAGTTTTTGGTTTTTGTTGTGGGTTTGGTTTTTGTTCTCTCCCCCCCTCCCACACACCCACATC